>JAEKIV010000089.1:0-113207 GCA_016801325.1 Hypholoma fasciculare | reverse complement strand
AAAAAAAAAAAGAGCCTCGCTCTCATCTAAAGTTGGGTCTACATATTCCCGCAGAAACAAGCACGAACCAGGGACTTATCTGCAGGTAAATCAAGAAGATCATCTTGCTATGTAGGCGGCTGACATGTTATCAAACTTTACTGTTCGATAATTATCAGATATTGTAAGCTATGTGTGTGCTAAATTTTCTGTCCTTCATGAAATGAGAAATAAAGAAAGGTCCAGCAGAAACTAACCGTTCTCACCAGTGTTGAAATGTTTATTGGCTCATCCGAATACACTCTGCAGCTACTCCAAGTTCTGAAAATAAGTGAATACGTCAGGAAACCGGAGTTCTGTGACATGGTGAGTTGCAGCTCTATGAGAATGGCGTTTAAGGCCGCTTATCGCAGTTATAAAAATAGGCGATGAAACTGTAAATACTATGACAAGTCCAACAGTAGAGCATGACACGAGACAGCAATAAAGAAGCCACGAACGAATATTAATAAAAGGTGAAGAATAGTTAGTCATGTACAACGCCTTCGAATGACACAATCTCCTGTAAGAGACGGAATCAGAGAACCGCGCAAAAGGCGACAAATCGAAGAACTGATTTTCTTCGACTCTTCGTCCTCTCTCTCGACCTAGCTCTTTGGTTAGTACGTATACGACATAACTCATCCGTCTCGCATCATTCTTCACTGGCACGCTGTAACGATATGATTCGTCCTCTCCACTCCCGCCTTTCCCCTTCAGCTTCATCTCAATGGAGAGTTTACTTTCAATCCATGTCCGTTCTCACGGAGTGGCAACAAGACCAACGCACAACGTCCAAAGTGGACACCTAGTCCGTCGGACGGCTATTGAAGCTTGAAGTGTGGCGCATCGATGTGAGATTTGCGAATGATAGAGTCGCACGTAGTCCGATTAGTGCAGCTCACTCCCATGATAATGTGCGCTCATAATCCGCAGCCACCTTACCTTCACTGCCCCCTCCGCAAGTAAAGCTTTGCCGTATCATTCTATTACTGAAACATATGTCGCGACCTGGCTGAAATCAAGCGCCTTTGACATACGCACTGATATCATGAAGACATTGCAGACAGTGCAAGGCCACTATGTCATCTGCTGCTGATAGTGTTCTAGTACGATACGTCTGCGGGGTGAAAACGGTGTCAAGAACATTTCATAATCGCTTGGGCCCAGCGGGTGTAGCTCCCGCTCCTAAGATTGCTGCCGGCTGGTGAACGCGTGGGCAGACTCAATTAATGAGTCACTTCGAGGCCCCAGGCCTAAGTAGATTAGAGGTCTTCACATTGCACAAGCCTGGGAGTTGACGCAGAGAACTAGGTCCTAGTCGAAGGTAGTCTCGTCACCGATGCAAAGGCCACCCGGCGTCCTCTCAGTCTACAGCCTGGACCGAGGCTTACGGCCAGGAGCAGTACGGATACAGGAAGTGCTGAGAGTAGGCAACACGCGAATACTTCTCACGCGTCATGTCATTCCGTTGTGTCAACGGATACATATGATATGGATTAAAGCGGTCGGAAGTTCAGCGTGCCCACCAAGTACCACAGAGCGGAACAACGAAAGCACACCAAGCAGCGAGCAGCCGGATATCGCGTGCCATACGGAATAAGGTGAGATGCCATCACGGAGGAGATTATTGAGCATGTCGGAATTTGCAATCGCGCCCGCCGCCATACTTATTGTTGAACATCGGCAGGTAATGTCACACTGGGCGCCTTGCGACGGTCGCAGTTTGACAGAGTGTCGACGTCGTCGTATCCAAAGAGACGATATCTTGCAATCGTTTGGGGAATGTCAAGTGGGGACCGACGCTGAGATATAACTTGATCGCCGTGTTCCCTAGCTGCTGAAGCGAATTGGACAGAAACTCCACTTCGTAGATGAAACAGATAGGGCGCCATAGAACGTCGACTCCTTCAAGCAATCAAGCAGGACCTAGTCAACTCTCGAAGAGTGTTGCAGTACCATTGAGACTACGCGGCAGATATCCTAGACTAGACCAACCAATCCGCGGCACGCACATTACGGAGGAGAACACCACTGCCTAGCGAAAGTCCTCAATGATCAAAAATCACGCAAGGCCATTGGTTTGAGCGAATAAAGCGACAGATATAACCGTATAACCTGTATAATACGGCACATTATGAGATTATGAGACAAAACACGGTGACGCACGCACCCAAATAGCATGAAGGACGACTCGCCAGGGGAGAATACGATTATACCGCGCCCAGACCTTATTCGCTGTTGTCTAAATATGTAGCTAAGAAAGCAGCAGGGCTCCTACGACGCAGAATAGGGATTTTAATGCAGAATGGACCCAACCGTTGTAAACCTAACAGGCCGACTAGGAACGAGCATCCAGGTGCTTCCGTTGCAACAGCGTCGTAAATGTTGGCACAAAGCACAGAGGAGCCCCGTTCAGTGAGAGGTAGTGTTAGATAACAGCCCAACGAATTAACATTGTCATATTGATGACCTTTGGAAAAATTAAAATGCCCCATGAGCTCAGGAAGGGTGAGCGTTGCAATTCTGAAAATACAGCGTCAAACAGGAAGGAGGCTATAAGTACTACAATTCATAAACTCACCTTTGAATTAACTTGGTCAAAGTTTAAACGTTCATCGATTCATCGCTTATCCTCAACATGCAAAGTATTACCGACGTTCATAGTGGTGAAACTATGTCAGCTGAGAAAAATTAAACAGTTCACGAGACGAGTCGCAAAGGAGAACAATTGAATGCTCATAACAGTCAGCTCTCTGAATTTTATAAGCAGATGCAAGCGCCAATGGAGTTCCATTCTCCGGAGAGTAGTACAGTCGAGCAAGGTTGACCGTTGGTGGGGACCGTCAAGAGAAAGTCGTCGGGGAATGTCGGGGCGTCGACTCAGGTTCGGTACAAGCCCCCCCTACCATATAAGGCTATTGTTTGTTTGTATGTATATTGTTTTTACAATCACTGTCATGTTTATTTTCCAGAATGAATACAAGTCATTAAACTTATTTTACGGTCGTATAAACTACTCGTATAAACACATACTGAGCCAGAAACTGTACCACAATATGTGACGTCATATAGTATAACCTATCCGTTGGGCTGCAGCAGGTTATCAAAAAATTATCTCTCGCTTGACTTGTCTCCGAATCCCCAGAGAATTTCAGTTTTTACGTCTGAGTCGTTTACGATATGTCAGTTGGGAAAATTTGATATAACTAATAATCTCACCTCCTTCGTCTCTTCCATGGTGGGAAATTCCATATCACCGCTCTGAGATGAAGATCCCCCCACTGAAATGGCATCTACTTTCACCTCACGGCCCTTGGAAACAACAGAGGAACTGTTTTCCTTGAATATAATGTTTCCCAGAGAGGGAAGATGTCCGGACTCTGTATCTTTCCATGACGTGGACAGCGAAGACACGCTGAATTTGATGCGACTGTTGAGCACGACCATGAATGTATTTGCATATATTCCTGTAACAGTGGAAAGAGCACATTGAAAGTAGGTTGCGCGCTTAGAACTGATGATATTAAGTGCCAAAGTGACGATGTTTATGGCAGCTACGCCGACATCATTATCAGGACAATGAGAAATTAAAAAGTTCCCCAAACGTACCTGTCAAGGAACCCGTCTCGATTGTAACACGTATGATCCTGTTAACGAGATTATGGACCTTTTTAAATGTCCCAAGCTCATCTCTATCAGGCGCACGTCTCTTCAGCTACGTACCTCTGTCAATTATAAGCCGTATGTAAGCAAATTTTCACCCACATAGTAGGTCATGCACGCGGCTATAGTCACGTCGCAAGCAGCAGCGCTAGCTTGCCAAATCTATCCACAACAATTAACCTCTTCCACAAACCAAACCAGCCAAATTGCTTACATTTGCCTCATAAACCATACTGCGTACGTTTAATTTAGAATTGAAGTGCGCAAGCTCTGAATGCCCGGCAGAAATCATTGCCGCGACAACGGAGACAAGGGCCGTCTGTAAATGGTATCAGTCAGATAATTACCCCATCCGTATGCGAAATGACGTACCAGCATTATGAAAATAATGGGGAGCTTTTTCTCTGAAATAATGAAGATGCGCCGGGCGTAAAACGATTGTACAGTGAAAGAAACTCAAGAGAAAAATGTCAGCTTTCCTGCGTAAGGATCGTTCCGGATATGGTACACACCTATGCTTTCGATAACAATTACACTGAACCATGTCGTACCTACCAAATCAAATGTAGCTAAGTTACCAAATCCTCCGGCGTATATTTTCCATAGGTTGTCCATAAACATAATGATCTGGACGGTCAAAGCCACAGTCATTGAAAAGACCAGAGCTTTGGTTATTCGCGTGTCTTCTGTGAATGCCTGTGAATACATATCTGCAAATAATTTTGAATTATGGTTGTCCCCTACTACGTTCCAATGTTACTCACAGACTTGCGTCAAGAAAACGCCATATAGTCCCCATGCAAGAAAGCCACCCAAGAGCTACACAATTTGCATGTAAACACAACTGTCTTTGTTGTTGAGAGCGGTTCTCGACATACTTCTGGTCCTACTCTATACAGGAGTGTCAATACGCGGACTTCACCTTGGGAGATAAAAAATTACAGGGCAGGAAGATTGACAACCAGTGTAGCCGGGGATGCTGTCGAATTTCCAGTGGACATTGTCGAGTGCTTAAGGTAGGGGAACTGTATCTACATCGCTGCTTTGTGCAGGAATTTATACGGCATGGAGAGTCTCCATAAATAAGTGGACGATATCACACCCATCTTTTTTTCTCAAATTTTTAGATCGAGAACGATGATCAGCTCAGTATACAATCATATCTCACTTGAACCCATTAAATCATTGATCTCCCAGAGGATGATTCTCGGATACTGTAGTGGTATTTCCGAACTTCGAACGCGCCTCCTCAAAAACATACCTAAATTGGTCAATGAACGTACACGTCTCAGAGGCACCGCGTAGATGTGCATTCATCTGGCCGCTAACGACGGTAAGGTCATGCATAAATTTAGGGTACTCTTTGTCTAGCAATTCGCTCCTAGTTTAATTAGTGATTTCGCTTTGGAAATGCATCTATTGCTAAAAGACGGTCATACGCAGCGCGTGCACGTAATCGCCCGGTTGGCGATATTATTCTCCGTCATATCTCAACGCTGACACTTATTCTTAATGCAATGGCAGGATTATGAGTCACCTGCCTAGGTCCCAACTGTTCCACCGTCATCCATGGATCAATACTGCACTCGGACTTCTGGTGCACAGTGACCGTAAACGGTATCGTTTTGCCATGTCATGGTGTCCTGTGAAAAGTTCAAGGTTACATCCCTAGCTTGAGTGAAACACCAAAGTATACAAAACCACGACTACGGAACATAATGTTCAAAAACAAAAGTGAATTCAGACTCACGAACGCCCTCGTTGATATTTTTCTCGTTAAGAAATAATTCCATGGGGAGGGTGAACGGGGACCGAAGATACTTGAGCTTGTGAGCGAAGTGAGAAAACGCGCCGAGGTCTGCGGAATCTCGAAGAACAAGTTTTGAAATATACGCAGATCAGCCACAGTGCTATTAGAATCGAGAAGAATAGGCACAGATAGCTGTCCTCCTGTTCCTATTTCGAAGACCGGTGAGAGGGCCCAAATAGACCGTGATAAACTGGGGAAAAGGCTCTCGGGAGTGTGAGAATCCCTAGAACACGCCGTCCTTGTGATCCACTTCGCCATCACTGCGGCATCAAAGTCCCCCAGGCGGGAGCTGTGTTGAAGGCCCATGGATATTTATGCGTCTTTCTTGATCGAGATTCCTTTTTCGAGAGTAACATAATCAGACTAACGTCAACGGTAACAGCGAAAGCCTCTGTATTCATTTCTATATCATGAACAGCGACAAGGCTTCAGTTCAAGTATCTGATTCTGTACCGCCTTCGACGAGGGCTCCCCTAGACTATGCGGCTTTTCGCTATCTTAATGACAGTGAAATGAATGAATCATGAGAAGGATATTCACGAAAATTAGACAACGTATGACTTACGCAATGGTTGGTGACCCCATACTGTAAAGCTCTCGAAGCCCGGCTTCAGTTCCTTGAGACTGCTTCTCTCCCTTCATCTTTATCTGGCATGAATATCAAACGTACGCAAGGTTGAATGTTACGCCTTACTTCGAATCCAGCATCATTGGTGCCCCCCAACGTCCGCGACATCTCGGAGGTGCGACGTCCCCTGTCGGACACGCTGCTGCCGACGCTGTCTACGAGCTGCACCGTGCGCACTGTACAATGCACGCCGCCGGGATCGAACCAGGATGCAGTCCGCGCTCTTTCTGACTGGCCCCAGGCGCGTGTTTGTGCTGTGCTGCTTATTTGCATGCGGCTGTTGAGATGCACCATCAGGGTAGTGGCGTAGAGCTTCGCAAGCACCAGAATGGGTGTTTGATAGAAGACTGCGTGGCTAGGGATAAACGTGAGACCAAGACAGAGCACGGAGAATATAGCTGTGGTAAAAGGCGTTGGATTAGGTGCTCTAGATACGGAAATGGAGATAATGCGTACCGGTGAGTGTTCCTGTTTCAATCGAGAGTTGGATGACTCTCTCTACAAGGACCTCTGTGTCTGCGACATGCGTATTGTTGGCATGTCTTTTCAGCTAGGCGCCCAATGTTAGGATGGGGAAAATGTTGATCGACATTTGACTTACATAACATGTCACTGAGACTGCAATCAGGATATCGCACAAAACAGCGCTAGCGTCCCAAATCTACACCTCGTTACAAAATCAAGCCACGAAAAGAAAATGAGGTACGCACGGCTGTTGAAATCCATATCGCATAATAGCGCCCTCGGTGGCTCATTACGCCGCTTACAATTGCGGCAGACATGCTGATCATGGCAAGCTGCGTAAGTCGAGTGAGATCATCTATCTGTACCTGGTTGGTCCAATTTTAAGCTTACGGTGGAGGTGACACCGGCAACTGTTTTCCGTTTTGATATGACCAGTATCCTGTAGGAGTAAAACAGCTGAACGCCGCACGCCGCTTTTTGTTTTAAAAAAAAGAAATCAGACGATGACACGGAGCAGAGTCCGTAGAGCATACACATGGCACCCAGAATTCCAACTGCAACCCATGAGATGCCCGTGCTATGCAGCGCATCGGGATTCCCAAACCCTGATCCAAATGCTCTGAACGCATGCAAAGTCAACAGCACCGTCTGTGCGGTTTCCAGAGCGTAGATTGAATAGACGACACATTGGATGAACAGCCTGTCGTTGGAGAAGGCGAGCAGGTAGAGATCTCCAGACACGAGGATTAATCTTGCGTCCTAAGTTTTTAAGCTAGAGATACTCACAGACTTGGATAGTGAGGATACCATACAGCCCCCAGTTGAGCATGTACCCGAGAAGCTAGTCAAAAGAAGTTCAGTCAGCTCTTTAAAACCAAGGGAGCAGGAGACCTCACAGATGGGCCGGCACTGTTTGATAGAGCATAATGATGTTCAGATACGATGCTTGTAAGACGTAGCGGCGATCCTTACGCGGCAGCAACGTTCGGAATGAAGCAGACACTCGACATATCTGCTGTAGTGGAAAGGAGAGGGTTTTCAGAACATCGCACGTATCGACTTTCGACAGTTTGAGGCTCGGTCTTTTGGATGCCGGTCGCCCCACACTCGATCATATGTGTTTTGTCTTAGAAATGACTCACTAAGCATATGCGAAGTTCTTCCAAACCAGTGCGTGAAAAGCGATTGTCAGAGCAGCTCTCCGCATCGTGATACATTCCATGAAACGGACAATGGCACAGAATTTGCTTAACAGTGTGTTCGTGTCGAAAATGGTGGTTGCATATACACCTGTTTCATGAGTCCGGATGCCAACGGGGTGGCTGCTATCTTGAGGAGTGACCGGGCGGTATAATATGCTGTCATTCAAGGTGAATGTGAATTCGCGGATTTTCTCTGGGATGATATCATGGAAATCAGCGTCTCGGTAAGGGAGGAAACTGGCCCGCGAAGTGGCACTGGCAACCGCCGAAATATTCGTCATCCGCTGAAACTCCGCCCCCGGGCCAGACCGCGTCAGTCATCAGTGCGTCAGGTTGATTCCTGTGCTCATGAGTCCCTTGGTGCCTCTCGCCTCTCGAGCATCTATTAACAGTCACCCGAGTTACTACCAATGGCAGGCGCATCAGAGTACAAAAGTACAGCCGAATGCGAGGCAAGTGCAGCGACAGATTCAGCACAATCACGATGAAGGCAAAGCTCTAAGCCACGGGATTTGAGCACAAGGAAGACGGCTTCAATATTCGAGGCAGCTTACCGGAGCCTTCTGATTTAATCGGCGAAGCTGATCCCAGTCTGGAAGGCGGAGCGGCCTCCTGCAAGCCAAACCCGGTTTGTACATTTTCTCTCACCTTGATTGATATCTCTCGCGACATACATACATCGACTGTCATCGTCTCTGCAGAATCTGTATGTCCCTGATGAAGGAAATGTGACACCGACGAAATAGACAGCTTCCATTCGCCTGCATCCTTGATTCCTAACGCCGCGGGCCTCAAACACCAGTGGTCAAAGAGTTTTAGACTATCCGGCTTTTCTGCTTCAACGTTCATCGATCATCCTGTATTTTTTCACCAAGAGGTGTACGAGGCAGCCACCGGTGGCAACCCGTACGCTACGACCGTCCTGGTTGTTTCCATATACGTTTAAAGGCACGCTCCGCATGTGCCCCATTCATCTGCTCTTTGCAAATTCCCGACACTCGCCTCGCACGCTTACGCTTGATACCGCCCGAAGTCGTTATGGACCCACTCGGTCTCTCCTGCGCTCCATACGTCTCGGCGTGTACGCTTCTACATGTTTCTAGCGATAACAACAGCTGTGATATACTATGACGCCCTCGGTCCCAGCACCGTGCGATCGTTTACTGGTGGCGCGGCGCATGACATACTGGTGTACGGGTGCGCGCCAGCTAGCTGCGACAAGGCGCTTCAGATGCCAGACCCCCGCAGCTTACGGGCCACAATGAGGCGACGCGTGTTCAACCGATGACAGAAGTTTAATTTGGTGCAGTGATATAGGCGCTTTCTTTCGATCTTTCATATTGTCTTCCTTTTTCTGCGTAGCCCTATCGCAACGTCCTGGCACATCCATGACACCCCGGATAGTCAGAACCGGAAAATTTGTTTTTTTATATATAAGTGGTCTGCAACTACAGTGGAGCCTTCGTGTATCGATGGCGACTATTAGTTGCTCAAACTTGATGGGCCTCTGGAATAGCGATTTGCTCCACGAAACCATGCATATTTTTGTTAAGCAGATCAAGTCGTTAGCCAACGCGATATAATATTAACCTTTAGCTCATGCCGTGGCAGTGCCTTTGATCTGTTCGCCTGACTCGTGTTTTATTCATGTGCTCTCCGAGTCATCCAAATTCTAAAATCAGTGATGATCGACGATGCATGATTGCACGGTGGAAAACGATGGGTGAGCGCTTCTATTATCAACTGTTCTAGAAACCGAGATACTCCTGGACGAAACACGGCACCTACTCTCTGCTTCTCAAACGCACTGCAGCATATCAACTTAGTTGCAAGTACATACGTAACATTTCCTTGACATCGCAACACCTGTGAGATTGTCGGCAGCGCGTCCAAATAAAAAATAGAGTTTAATGTTGATGCCAGTAAGTATGGCTTTGTGTACTACCAAGACTCTGATGATCACTTCTGGTGACAGCAAGCGCTAAACCAATCGCGAAGTCTCAGCAAGATCAATATAATGCGCTGCGCCTACCGTCGTCCCCTCTCTCATTCGTGGCAATGTCTGCCTACTACACAATCGAGCTCGAGGAGCGCAGTGAGCTTGACCGCCACTGGTCGCCTGAAGGGGCGAAAATATTGCGCCAAGCTGGCGAGACAACTGGCTTCGACACCTCTCTCCTCTTCCTCTTTCTCCACGGTGTCGTCTCCGCTTGCTGGGGTGCAGCGCTCTGTGTGTTTTCACTAGTGCAAGTCCCGATAGCCTGGACTATATCGCAGGCAGGCATAAACAACCCGGCTTTCACGAACACGCTAGTCGCCTTCGTGGCTACGTTATCGACGCTGCACATCACATACGTCCTACAGCGCGTTGTCGAAGAGTATTCCAAATATCTACTACTGAGCGGATTTACCCTTGACCAGCTGACGTGGCTGCAAGGAGTTAAAGATATGTCAATGTTCACCAGATTTCCTGCCCGAGAAGGGGGCGGCTGGTTCCAGTCCTGGCCGAAGAAACGCCTATTTTGGTTAGTCATTGACGCAGGCTTTGCGGTCCATGCGTCGTCACTAGTCTCTATACTCCAACCTCGTGAGTATACCTGTCAAATCAAAAGAATACTATGTTTGCTTATTTCTCCAGACATTTTCTTCAAACACGTATACTTCAATAATCCTATCCCATGCGGAAATAGTCTCGGAAATATGACTCTTGGGGTCGATCCTTTCTTGAATGATACCCAACAACAGTTCATTGACACTCTCTCTTTCGAAATCGGCCTACAACTCGCAAATTATGGCGGTAAGGAAAGACCCTATCGTATCCCAACGATCTGATCCCATTGACCAGTGCGCAATAATTTGCAGATCAGGTCAACGGAAATACCACGACCGCTGTTGCAGGCCGCGTCTACGCGAAAGACGGCTATGCTTACGGCGCAGTTGGAGGGCTCCAGAACGGCCTGCAAGAGGTCGGCGGCGTCCTGTTTTCCGCCATGTGCTCGACGGACGCAAACCAATCTCTATCAATCTGGCAATCAACTTTTTCCGACCGCTCGCCGCCTATCATATCGAGCTTACCGAACGGTCTGCGCAACTTCACAGATACATCCGTTCCCCCGCAATTAGGAGTTGTGATCAGCGAGGCGCCCTTTAATCTCACCTCAGGCCACGCAGCGCTGTACGCGCTTGTTGAGCCCTCCGGCAGCGGCGCCCTCATGAACATTCGCGCCGGCGCTGGCTCCGCTTCGCGCCTTGTCTGTAGCTGGACAACCTCCCCAAAACTCGTACACGTCCAAACGGTCGACTTCACCGCGGGGACGCTCGGCGCGAACGACACCGACGTGTACCCGGCACTCGCCGGACGCGCAACATTGAAGACGCTCGAAGGCATGGCGCAGGCCGTGCGCCACTTCGGCGCGGTACTGCCGGACGGCGCCAGCGCTCCCCGGCCACCTATCCTAACGCTGAGCTTCTACGAGCGCGCCGTCTCCCCGGAGCAAGTCCTCGCAACGCTGCTCGCCGACGGCGGCAAGGCGAGCACGACTGCATACAACATCCACGAATGGCAGCTACAGTACATGCCGCGCACGCGCACGCCGACGCTGTGCAATCCCCGCGTGCGCACCGTCCAGGAGCACTGGCGCTTCGGAAACACGCACAACCTCGGGTGGATCGCGACCGTCTGGACGGCGGGCGTTGGGATGCTCGCAGTGTGCATGGCGCTCTGGTTGTCTTGTCAGCAGCGCGCCCGCAGAGTGCGGGTGCTGGACGTGGCAGAGGCGTTTGCGCTGGGCTGGGCCGAGGCCGTTAGCAACGACGAGGTGTTCTACCTAAAGCATGGGAGAATCGTGAAAGAAAGTGAGATGTAAATTAGAGAATAATTTTTTCAAGGCCATAATCGCGCCGCGGTAGGCGTAGCAAGTGTGAAAGGATATTAGAACGCGATTACTGATATTCTGAGATCGAACTCCCCATTTTCGCGTAGCATGTATTGCTGTACTGAGTCGCTCTGGTCAGCAATACATTCCAGAACATAGCCAGCTTAGCTCCTATCTAGGACCACTCCAGCAGCCGAACTCTAGCACGCTCTCACAGCGCCGTGCGCCGCGGCAGCCCAACCCACCCAGTGCGCAGCCCCCGCCGCTCCACGAGCGCAGCGGGCATGCAGTACACGGGGTCGAGGTCCGCGAGGCCGGGATATCCCAGTATCGAAAGTCCTTCAGGTCAATAGCGTCAGAGTCAACCGAAGAGAAGGGAGGAAGCATACATACCTGCAATACCGAAATGTGTGTGGAACACGTCCACCATGTTTCCCGGCCGGTCTGCAATGCCGCCCGCCTCTGGGTCCTATGCGGAAAGAGGAGATTTGAGACCCGCATAAAGAAAATCGGTGTTGGCTGACCTGCGCTGAGAGGATAAACCCCTCGAGCTTCTGGGCATCGATCCACGGCACCTTGCCAAGGATCGCGAGCGCAGAGAGCACCCAGAAGCTGTAGCATACCTTCTTGGCTGTGAGTGTATGTAAAGATTGTGGAATGGGGGATGACGCACGTCCTCGAGCTTCTCCGGACGTCCATTCAGCCCACCGTTTGGCAGTTGTCTCTCAGACAGCCACCATGCGAGCGTGTCAACGTCGATTAAATCCAGGCGACCGAGGATAGCAAGGGCCGCGACGCAGACGAAGACTGGACACCGTTCGTGAATGGAGGAGAAGATACAATCATGCAACACACCTTGCGCCGCGTGGCTCTCCGCGCCGACCACGCTCCCGAATCCCCCGTCGTAGTTCCGGCAGCGCGACAAGTACTCGAGCACGCGCTCCCTGCGCGTCGGCGATGTCGAGTCTGCGCCCGGGAGCGGCTCATCCAGGACGTCCAGACGGCCGAGGAGGGAGAGCGCATTCATTGCACAGTACAGAAACCGCGTGTCTGTCTCTCCAAAGGAGTCTCCCGCGAACACGCCGGAGGGCTGCTGGAGGCCGAGGATGTCTAGGCAATCACTGCTCGTCGGCGGTCATCGATTTTGGGTTGCGTGGAACATAGCGCACATTTCACGACACGCGGTGCGTCGATGCGGTCCAGCGCATCCTGCATGAGCAGAATCTGAATCGCACTGAGAGTCGAAAGTAGGTGTGCATCGTGCGCGGGGTGCGCGCCAAATGCGCCTGTGTCACCTTGTCAGCTCCCCTCCTCCCACCAGTGCATGCCACGACGCACCTGCCTCATCATCCCAGCAGCTCATCACAAATTCAATCATCTCATTGCAGTCGAGCGCTTCGGGGCGGCCAAGAATGTTGAGCGCGGTGAATCCCCAGTACACGGCGTTGAGGCGGAGGTGCGACGAGAGGTGATATGCGAGGTCGGATTTGCTCTGAAACACGTTCTAACTCTGCTTGAGCTATCGCTGTGGACTAACACACCTCGCCAAGCTTCTGGATGTAGGAGACATGGAGATCGGTCAGCAAGGTGGTCATTGGTACAAATCAAGATGCACAACAGCGACGACAACGACGGGCTTATCCGCGTTGGGCAATCACTAGCAGCCGATATGCCGGCGGAATTGTTCCGAAAACTAAGTATTCATTGAGTATTCAGAAAGAAAAGGTTTTATCTCAAAATGATCTTGTGCATTGCGCTCGACTACAGGAAATCTATTATGTGTATTCTGTATTTGACGTGGTGGCACTGGTGACACTGATATTATTCTAGCACGTCTTGACTCAGATTGACTTGGAGTTGACTCAGAGAAAGTGGAAAACTTGATGCTGCGCGCTTACTGCGCCCGTTGATGTCCAATAACATCCCTCTTATTTGACAAGTTATTTAAGCGCTCGATGCGCTCGATTTCACATCATCCATATCGTCCTGTAAAAAAACATAGCCGTCCCATTGAGAACGTGCGAAAGGATCAGGCATATACCTGATGCGGAATTGCCTGAATTGCGATTGACCGCTGCAGTTACTGCTTTCAAGGAATATGAATGTTCGCACTTTTCAATTTGAGCTTCTGAATGTGTCCTGCGGGCAGCTCCGTTTAGATCACTATCTAAAGCTACGAACTGCGCTTGCTTGATATCAATCTTTGTTGCGCCTTTACAAATACACGCTCACATATAATGATCTTGAAACTGCTTATACACTGACATCATCTGGGGCAATTTAAAACAGACATGGGAACGTTCAACCTTGGCGTTTTCCTGAGACTGCGGCTTTCTTCAAGTTTGACCGCAGCGAATGTGTCCACTAAATGGGACTAGTCAATTTAGCACTTAATACCTGCCAGTGCATGCCGTGATATCCTGACTTAGTGCAGTGACTGTGGAACGAATATAAAATTTTCTGAAGACAGAGATTACGTTGTCTTGGTATAGGCCTTGAATGACTAGTAGGCGGAAAACTACAACCTTCATACGTGTCGAACGTGCGCCTGAGTAGTATGAAACCCCTTAGAATATGCCTTTACATGCCCATGAAGCCCTTCCTGTTTCTATATCAGTTATCCAAAGCCCCAAACCCCAGCCATTGGGGAGAGCTGTAGTCTAAATCTGTAGCGACGCCTACTTATGGATCCATGTGTTTTTCCGGTAACACGAAGTCGAGAAAACCGGGAACGTAAATAGATTATACGCAGCCAGAGTCTAATGAGTGGGGGCAGTGAGTTCGCTGTGCTGCGAGTCTCCGTTAAGGAAACCGCTTACTACGCGAAATACTTATAAGCAGCGCTTTATGGTGGGTCCAAACCAGAAAGACAATGGCTCCCAAGTGCTTCGCTCTCCTAGCTGCCCTCCTCCTCGCCGCTAATGGCGTATTTTCTTTTCCCAACTACGCATCCCTCGCTGGTCTCTCAGCGAGAGAACTCGACGAGATAGTACCTCATCTTGCTGTACGCACACTCGAGAAGCCTCCAGGGTCGATGAAGAATACCCTCACCAAACTTGTCAACGATCCTGCTCATCCATGGATTGCACCAGGGCCAAATGACCAGCGCGGTCCTTGTCCCGGATTAAATACACTTGCTAACCATGGAGTAAGGATGCGTTCTCCTCTATATCTTTGTGTCATTAACGACTAGGAAACTCTTGCAGTATCTCCCCCGCAACGGCATTGCAACACCGGCACAAATTGTCAATGCAGTTCAGGAAGGTCAGCCAATAGTTTACTCACAATTTCATGATTTTTGGTTCACACATGTTGTTTAATTGTGAAGGCTTTAATATGGGAAACGATATCGCCGTTTTTGTTACCTATGCCGCTCATTTAGTTGACGGAAATCTTCTCACTGATCTGCTCAGCATTGGTGGAAAGTCGGGCAAAACCGGTCCTAATCCCCCTGCTCCTGCAATTGTAGGAGGGCTCGATACGCACGCAGTATTTGAGGGCGACGCCAGTACTACAAGGGGTACGCCTGGATATTTGTGAAAATTATTTCTCCACATTAACGTTTTGTGTTCAGGGGACGCATTCTTCGGAGATAATCATAGCTTCAACGAGTCTCTATTCGACGAGGTCTGTTTTAAAAAATTATTCTTTGTTCATCCAAACTAAAAGTCTTGTCATTTTTTTTTCCAGTTGACCACGTTTAGCAACAAGTTTGGTGCCGGATTTTATAACCTTTCGGTCGCGGTCGAATTCCGCTTCCAGCGCATCCAGGACTCTATCGCCACAAACCCGCAATTCAGCCTCGTATCACCCCGCTACTACACGGCGTATGCCGAGTCTGTGTTCCCAGTAGCATTCTTCGTCGACGGACGCAAGACCGATGGAAACCTGAACATGACTGTGGCGCGTGGGTTCTTCCAAGACGGCCGCATGCCCGACGGTTTTTTCCGGTCAAACGTATCGTGGGGCCTAGACTTGATTGGAGACGGTATAAGCTTTATATTCACCCCACATCCTATTGAGCCCGGAGCAAACAACGGCACCCTGAACAGCTACACGCTCAACCCCAATTCCGCCGACTTCAGTGACTTCTGCAAATTGTACACGGATTTTGTCAACATTACCGTTCGCGGGTTGTATCCCAAGGCGACTGGGCCCCTGCTCAAGGCACTCAATCAGAACCTCGATTTTTTCTTTGGGCCGCTTGCTGATGAAGGATGCACGCAAGTTCCTGCTTTCGTTTAATGCTTATTCTTGTTAGCCTCCTACCTAGCTAGCTTGGTGATTTTTTTCATATTTTTCTCTGGAAATATGCTATATGTTTAGACCAAAATTTTATGGTTGTCTTGAAATTAGATGTCTATTTTATTCTATTTTCTTGGTTCTATTAGGTATCATTGACATCCATTTTTCCCACAGAGCTTCCCTTGGCTGCTTTGTACCAATGAATGAAGCAAAGTGAATTATGTGTCGAACATCACTGAAATTGCTCACAAGGCCCAAACTGACCCTCACGACGCCGAACTCTCCACCTGTCTTCTTCTCGTAATCGGCAATAGTCACACCTTGGTATAAACACTTCATCTCGTCTTCCATTCCAAGAATAGCAGCGGCTCCCCCCGGATTGCACATACATCCCGTGCGCAACGAAATATTTTGAGTGGACGCAGCGAAATCAATAAATGAGTTGGGCAGAATTTTTCCAGAAGGCTGGATGTGCAATTTAAAAACAAGGCACTTGATCGAAAATTAGAGAATAGACGCACATCGTAAAATAGCATAGACAGAATGAAACCCGTATCCCCTTGCTCTCCGACAGAACGGAGTCTTCGGGTGGGAACCTGGGACAGTATCTGCACCACAGGTCGACCAGAAGTGTCGTGCCGAAGGTCGGAAAGAGAAGATGCAAGGTACATCAGCAAGGTTGTGAGGCGCAGAGGGAGAAATGGAAAATATGTTGCAGCAAAGCGAAGTCCGTTCGTAATAGCCGGTAATTGTACATAATTGATCGTTCCATCCTATTTATGGTGATTAAACACACAAAAGGAAATTAATATAGGCTGGAAATAACGCCGTATCACGGACCTCAAATTGCTCATGTAGCACCGGCGATCTCGTAAATATCTTTCCCGGGACCTGGACAATGTCGACTGTGCCACCGGAGAACCACGGGCGTTTAAGCTGAACCAGGAGCGACTTCTTGACAATCAAAGCACCAATGCCTGTGGGGTATCCGAACATCTTGTAAAAGGACACGGCCATGGCATCGATCGCGTGATCTGACATGTGCACGATAGAGGTGGCAGCGAGAGCTGCGGCATCCACCAAAGTGTAGTAACCGTGCAAGGAAGCGTAGTCGGCGAGGGCCAGCGAAGTTTTACTGTTTGTGATGTTCGATTGTGCAGTCAAAACATACAGACTAGGAGTCGTCGCATTAGTTGACTCTGGTCGATTCCTGAATAGAACACTCTAAGTTTAAATTGTCCATCAGTCTAAGAGCATAACTACGGATAAGTCATAACTGATTTGACCTGCATTTCGGTGATATTCGCGTCGTCTTGAGAGATGTATGGCGCATACACTGTCAAAGCGCCTTTTGTCGCAGCATATTCCCTAATTCCGTGAACCTGTTTCACTTCATTATTTCAAGGAAATACATCAAGTCATACATCCCTTACGCTGTTGTGTGAATCGACTCCTAAAACAAGCCTACTTCCTCCAGCGAATGGAAACGACTCGGCCATTAATTTAAGAGCGCCACTCGTATTATGAGTAAAGATAACAGAATATTCCGTAGACGCGCCGAAATGGGATAGAACGGCATCGCGCGCTTCGTCTGCATATTTGAGTGATAGTTTTGAACTATTGAGTTGACTGTGGTCAATACAAGTGCTACAATAACCGGTATGTTCTCACCTGTTGCTGACAGAATGAGTGTTACCCAATATGCTGTTCTTGAGCATATGAGCGTGATCCGCAACAAGGCTCTCCGGATAGATAGCGCCGCCCATATAGTCGACATAGGTTTCCCCTGCGTGGTCTAACCGTGTAAAGTCAGTTTGGCGAAGCGTATCTATTGTTGATGTCAAGCAGTACTCTGCGCAGAGAGAGTTAGTAGCGAAAAAAATAACCAGAAAATTATATCTGGCCTGGGTACTGGTCTAAGAAGCGTGAAAATGCCGCGTCCTCGTCGTTTTTTGTGGAAGATTGGAACACAGAGTGACAGGGAGGTAAGACTGGAGAGATAGATTTATGAGAATCACCGACTACTGTGACAGTCTTCTCGTCGGATGTCTGTGTCGTTTGTTGTAAAATGGTGATGCTATCGTTAGATCGTGCACAGATGAGCCCGAAGCAGGATCGGAGGAAGATACCGGAAGATTTCCTGAGTTTACTCCTCTTCCTCGAGCTGGGGCGGGATGACATCTGAGAGGAGTGCGAGTTGCCCATAATAGCGAAAGGTGGCCAGAAGCATGTTTTGATACGACCGACTATTTGAATTACTCGCTCATCTGGTGGATGAGCGACTGGTTGGCCACGATCCGGTGATTGTGTTAGGGTTGCGACATATCGACTCTCCGCTCGCTTCAGAGCTGTTATTTATAATTCTGGCGACACATTTTCTTGATCCGCCGATAGTATACTTTGCTTCGTGGTCAGAATCGGTGCGAGATAGGAAGCGGTGCTTGCCTTCTTACATGTTATGAAAATCGAATATCTTGGCAGACACATAGACTATACATTAACTAGATCCATGGTACATGGATATTTCAAGCCCTTTTGGTGCAAAGAAAGTTACATAACGGGTCTCCCAAATGCATAAGTACTCACCTTCCCATACCATCGCCTATGCCATCAAAAATACACCCACCGGGCGCCTACTTATCTCCGGCACATCACATGTGCAATCGGAATAACAGGCCTGCGCCGCGTGAATTCGCCCTGCATTCGCATTACTACTCACCTCTGAGTAAGAGAGCATCTCTCGAAAAGAGTCTGACCCCAAACAACACATTCAGACCACGAGGCAAGCGAGCAGGAAATAATAATGCATTCTCGAGACACCTATCAATCTTCTTTACTCCAGGTCGACTGCGAGTTACAGCCCAAAGGCATCCGTATACAGCCTGCTTCAGGCACGCACTACAGCGACGTCCTGGGGAACCATGTGAGATATATTAGGCCTTTTGCGCAATTACTGCTTCGAACTTCTCCGCTTCCGCTGGATCTGTCACATCTATACCCATCTCCTCCGCTTAAAAACAAGGCATGAGCACAATGGAGAAGCAGACGTGTACGAAGCCGCGGCTTCTCACCTTCAATCTGTTTCACGGGGCCACTGAACCACTTCCTGGCGCTGAGTACCCAGAAACCGACACTGTAGATGATGACTGCCCCGACAGCAACGATGGCGTAGTTGAACGTCAGGGAGTTAACAGGCTACCAAGTAGAAAAGAATGGATGTAAGTTCAGGTTAGGTAGACGGGGGTGCCGCTACGCACATTGATTTGCGGGAGGATAAATGCAATAGATATAAACGCGATCCACAATACGGCAGCGATGGCGACCGGAAACGAAAATGCGCCAAGATGGAACGGCCCTTTAACGAATTGGTCCCTGTATATAACGCGGAGTGCAATAGGTATGCCTACCGATGGCGTGTTAAGCTGAAATACTGGAAAATATTTTTATATGCTTACCGTATGAGATGTACAGCCCAATAGTCGCAATGGACGTCGCAGCTGCGAACGCAACGGAGCTACCTAGACTCGGAAGTCCAAGAATGAAACTCAGGGTGCACGCAAGCCAGACTACGAAGATCCTCAGCGAACCGCCAAACCAAGTAATAAAGAAGCAAAGAAATCGGGCGCACCTGTTCGGATTGGTGATTTCCACTGTGGGCTGACCTTTGCAAGGAATTTGTGCCCCGGAATGCCTCCGTCGCGGGAAAAGGCATACATCATACGTGAGTTGGAAGTAATCGAGAATGTTCTGGTATCCGTCATTCAATACATATCATCTTGAGGCGGAGCTTTGGCTGCAACACTTACCCGCAGAAATACATAGCGACAATAATAATAACCTATTGAAGATTCGTAATCAGTTCATATTGACCAGGCTCAATATACTCTTCAAAAAATTACCATCAACGCGATGGCGCCTCGCTCGCCAACAGTATCCAAGAATATTTGGGTGACAGGTTGGCCGGTCGACGAGCTCAGCGTACCGTCCAGATCTTGTATAGAAAACAGTAGACCAAGTATGAGGAACCATCCAAGGATCGCAGAGACACCAATAGCAGTGATAATCCCAATGCTGCCTGACATAGCCGCGTTACGCGTTTCTTCAGTCATCTATTGCGCGAGGGGATGTAAGAGATATCGTTCAAAACAAGAGCATTTAATCTCACATGTGCGCTCGCGTCGAATCCTGTCGTTTAATCCTGAGCACATCATACTACGACAATGGCGAGAAAGAATTCATACCTGTAAGCGTGTACTGCGAACAAAATCGTTTCGTCATCGTCAATCACGATTTCAGTGAGATAGAAGCCGGAATCTAACCTGTGCCATAAGAACCTAATGGACGATCATTTAACAAGATGTTCAGAATAACCCAAAGAGATAATCTTACACCAATCACTGCAACATAGGAGTGGCTCGCCCTGTCTCCCCACCCCTCTCCAACCGGCCCTGTCCCATCAATGAAAGTCTGAAACACGAATTTCGCTGACTGGTGACTGGGCGCTTTCGCGAGTATGGCAATAACCAGAGAAGTAGTCCCGACTGCGTGCCACCAGATGGAGACATTGTTGAGGTAGTGAAGAAGGTGCACGCCGAATGTGTTCGTGAGTCCTTGACTGAACAATACAGCCGCATATATTCCTGCCAAGCAGGTTTTTCAGATTTCAGATCATGGTCGGAAACTAACGGCATACCGATCGTGGTTTTGGGAGTCGGCACAAATCCAGTGTTTCCCAGCGTACAGGCCGTGGAAATGAAGTTAGCACATGCGAAGCTGATTCCCGTTGTAACTGCGACTTGACCAAGTAAGTTGAACCATCCTACGGCGATTTAAATGAAAATCAGGGGTTGGACCTTTATCCGGCAGCTTAATGTCTAAACACACCGGTAATCCAGGACGCGAGCGGTGCGTTTTGCTTCCGCGATAACATGGCAGCCCAAAAATAGGGGCCGCCAGAGGTCGGGTGCGCACTAAAAATAAGGTGGAGTCCCAGTCGACATCATATGCAAAGGGAAATAACGAATCTCATACCTGCAGATTTCTGTCGCTCCAATTAGCTCTGAGGTTAAAAAATAAAAAGCGTCGAAATTCTCACCTGCCATAGCTAACCCCACTAGCATCGTAAAGAAAGCTGTTCAAAAGAGACCATGGACATTTAAACGTGATTCGGCTTAGATTCGGCGGGAAATGTCTGCTGACCGACAACAATCCAGCCCCAAACCATGACGGCTGGACCTCCAGTATTCTGGAAGGGTCGACATGAACATACCATTAAACAGGTTTGATGATGTCAACTCACCAGACCATACGAGAAGAGTGAAGTAATGCCAGTGATGACAGAAATGATTGAGAAAGAGACCTATGGGCAAAGTCCCTCAGCCCGGCGGACGCCGTGTTCGCAAAATGAGCTCATAAGCACGCACGCCAAAGTTCTGTGAAACATTGCCACGTTTAGCACACGGGCGCCTAATGTTGATCGCGAGGTGGTTTACTCACCTGGAGAAGGCCCAATTCTCTCCTTCCGGAGGGCGAGAAAGTGAGTCGGTGGACATAGATAGGAAACCCAGAAACACGTACTTGAGCTCTTGCTTGTACCCCATGCGTGCCAACTCCGCCTCGTCCGCTGCCACTCCCTTGCCATGGCTTGCTTCCGCTGAGATCGACTCGTCGCTCATCGTGAAATATGGCGCTTGTAAAGCGTAGGAGAAGAGCAAAGCCTAAAGTAGTTTCCCACAGGATCACCGATGAGGTTTCTCATGTGCACGCGTGGCACGCGATAAGGCTCGGAAACCCATTTGGCGCGTATCTGGAGTCAAAGACAGGAGCCAGAGTTGCTATCAAGACTCATCAAGAGTGGCCAGATAAGTATATGTAGTGTACATTTAAGATTGATACACACCTCAAATTCCTTGGTTTAGGTACTCACTTAATGGACGTCGTAAGCCAAGTGTATACATAAATTCGCCCGATAAGCTTACCGAGCCATATAGGAAAATGAAGATAGACTCGCAACCGAATTTCAAATTCCAGGTGTGCACCTTGAGCATCCGCTAAGGTTCTGGTTGAAGATATATCTGTTGTTTCTACTGGAGCAAGTTTTTAAAGTGTCTTTTATGTTCATATACCATGGCGCAGCGGCGGTGGTGAGTATTCGTGTTGTATTCGTGTCGGTTTGGGCGTTTGTCACGGTTCAGGCAGGAAAAAAGCCGCGCGCTCGGAGCGAAGGCTAGATCACATGATCACGGGAATTGAACAACTATTGCCGCGGCCGGATTCCGCAAGCCCCTCGCTCAAAACGATGACATGCAACTACTGTCGACCACGATATTCTGGCCCAAAGGATGTAAAGTAGACGGAGTTTGTTATGGTTGGCTCAAGCCGTCTATCTGTATAGCAGGCGTTCTTGAGGTGAGTCTGCGAACGTTCATTCTGTTAAATATCTCAATTCAGTGCACCTAGAATACGCAAAACGCAGGCGCGCTTTCCAGTATTCTTTTGCAGGCAGAGTCCTGGAGGGCCATCAAGGACACTTGTGGTGGAAATCCTACTGCAATTGGGACGTGCAAGTTTGAAAATGGAAGTCAATCGCCACTACCAAGTTCTCTAACTCTATTTGGGCACCATGAACTTCCGTTCTCCTACGTGCTCTATGATTCGCATAGCCCTCAATCACTGCGATTCTATGTCATAGAACTCCCAGCGAATCCTCCTTCAAGTTCCCCTCCCAGTTACCCTTATAAAACACTGGCCGAGCACGACTTTACACGCCAACGTTGCCGTGCAGTCGATCAAGCAATAGACGATGTAGTGATTAACCAGGTAAGTTGCAGCACAATGTGGCGACCCCTCTATTCATCAAATGATAGATAAATGCCGCCTCCCTCATCCAAACTGTGATTCGCGCGCCCACATCTTCGCCGAAACTTCTCCCTGTTACTGCATCGGTTCTGCTCACGCTTGCCTCCCACTTGGGTTCTTTATCTGGAGCTCTGCTATCAGCGTCTAGACTTGTCACACGTCTGACCAATGCACCCGTCAACCCCCTCGCCACCACCCGAGGCTCTCCGACTTATATCAGATTGAAAGACGTGTCGGCCATAGGTTTGCACCATCATGCCTTAATCGGTCAGCTGCTGATAGATTTAGCCAGTACAGCAAGTCGATGTCCGTATCGAGCAAGCTGCCTTCTTCATAACCCACATCACCACCCTCAATAGACAAAATACGATGGACAACGCGTCCTATTCTGTTCGCTATACGAAGTATGTCTTTCCGCGTTACTTTTCTGGTACTTTCTAAACGAATATTAGTTTTTTCAATACTGTGTGGCTGATCATGAATGATATCACCCTCGGAGTCGCCTTTGGCGCTTTTCTGTCGGATAATAGCCTGGCACTTGCAACCTTCAGCAATACCACTATCCGAACATGGTTATTTGAATACCCGCGCTTAGCAGTATACTGGCTGGATGCATGGCCTGCCGGCTTGAAACTAAACGCCCAACTCAGCCGTTTCTACGTCCATATCTTCATCGGGGTTATAGATACATGGAGTCATATCCTCCCCCCTTTGACGCCATACCTGTTCACCACACTTTCCGCGCTCGCATCTGTGGGGGGGCTGACACTTTTCCTGGCTGTACTCTCCGACTTGCTGTCCCTTTTTCTGACGGCGCATCTCCGCATCGCGTACGAATTTTCCAGGATGGTGTACTGGGGTGCGGGCGTCCAACTCGGAGGAGGGCTGTTGTGGGGTGTCTTTCGTGGTATGTCCATCAATGTGCTGCCTGTATGCAGCTAACTTTTTTCCAGGAAAAAGACAAAACGTCCTGCGGAAACGTACTGATACGTGGTCGTATGATATTGACCAGTTACTCTTTGGCACGGTGCTGTTCACTCTCATCGCATTCCTCTTCCCAACGGCATTGGTCTACTATATGCTTTTCGCTGGGGTGAGTACTTTGCTCATTATATAAAGATATTTGCATAATATTCATTCTTTTTAGATCCGGTTGGCGACCCTTCTTGCTCAGGCGTCAATCGAGACGCTCCTGGCGTTCATGCATCATTTCCCTCTTTTCGCATTGCTGCTTAGGGGAAAGGACTCGAAGCGGTTACCCGGTGCGGCCTCTAACTCATTCCTTTCAATAGTCCGTCTGACTCGTCTTCGGTAGGTGGGATATATTTCACCCTACAGGTTGACACCGCTTCGCCTACCGGTCAACGCACACCACCTTATCTGATGCTTCAGGTACGCATCATGTGTCGCCTACAAAACTTCTTCACTAACGGCGGTTCCTCAGAGCCGGCCCATTTCACTGTCAGCTATATTCTTCCAGTACAGTGAGTCTATACCTCGTGTTATTGGAATACATCGCTGACGTTCGCGCAGTTGAATTGTGGCAGCGCCTAGCACGGCATTACAACCCTCTGCGGTTGTTATACCAGGTTTTGGCCGGCCAGCACCTTTCGTCGATACCGCGATACTCTATTCGATATGCAGTTGCAAGTCCAGAGCCTTCAGTCCGAACATAGATGATGCCATCGAGGTGTTGTATTGGCAGAAAGCAGCTCCTGCAGAGGTTCACCTTCACGAGTTGGAGGATGTCTTTGGTTCATGCAAAGCGAATGAAAAGAGCTACGTAGGACAAATTACAGAGCGGTTAACTAGTAAAAAAAATCATCCTTCCTTTTCCAACTCCATCTGGCCTTCTTCTTCCGAGCCCAAATCTGCTGAGTCTGAGTCCGACTTAGAGGAGCTTTCAGAGGGCGACGATTCCCATGGGGCGTCTTCCTCTTCCTCACCCTCTTTTTCTAAAGGCAGAGGGGGGAACTCTGGGCTGAGGCCCATGTCCTTGAGGCCATTGATGACGATCTGAACCTGAAAAGTAGCTTCTGCGACACGGCCCTTTGCATCGTCCTTGCTGTCTTCCAGAGTGGATAACAAGCTCTGGCACTCATCAATCCGTCTGTCAACCACCTCTTCTTCTGCGATCAACGTTTCCCGGGCCGCCTGCGCCAAGGCCAGCGCAAGCTGTGCGTCCAATCCCGTCCACTCCAAGCCTCTCTCCGCTGCGTAAAGCAGCACGTTAAGTTCGTATAGGTATTTAGACTGATGAGAGGCCTCAGCTTCGGCTCTCAGCGCAGTGTTTTTGCTCAACGCCTGCTGCCTCCGCGTCTTATACTGATCGGCCATTAAATGCATTCTTCTATCTTGGAGAAACCCCGACAGCAGCTGTTGTGAATGAAGCAGAAAAAAGTTCAGAATTTGCGATCGAGGCAAGTGGGGAGAAGTGTGATTGGGAAAAACCTTTTTGGGCCTCTTTACCACAGCGTGGCGTAGGAGATGTGAGGGCCGGATAGCAAAGCGGGGAACATTATTGGGAGCCCCTAGTGCGCTCTGTTCGGGGACGGGGGGGACAGTCGATGGGGTGGGATTGGGTGCTGGTGGTGGTGAAGTTCTTTGGGCGGAGGCTTCAGCTTCAGCAGTGCTCATGCTGGATATCGTGATTGTCGTGGAAAGGAGACTGCTCCCCATCTTGATAGCGGTGTCTAAAAGAAGCCCGACTCGTGGCATACACGCTGCACCGGGCGACTAGACAACTGCAGAAAATAAATACTCCTTTTGTTACCTATTTTCTGTATGAGAGCGTGTCTGCCGTGCGGAGCACGGGTACCCTGCTAATACACAATAAGTTTAGTTCAAAGAAATATATTAATGCTCACTATTCATAATACACGACTATTTAGAAATGGGTGGTAAATGAAAGGTCGCGAATCATCTGCTGCAGCCGGGTACACATCGTCACTGCGCGCTATCCGATACATCGATGGTGTGATTGCGCGCGCAAAAAGACATCGAACCGATTTTCAGCGCCTAGGATGCTCGAGGGCACTGGCGGACTCATCCATTGAACGTCGAACGCCAGCGCATGCACTGGTGGGCGTTGGCTGCGGGAGAGAATACGCACGTCATAAGACAATGCCGTACCTTCGCGCAGGCTCAATGGCTCACGGCTTGCCCGCCCTCTCGCACGCTCCATGAGCGCGCACCTCGCGCTGATGACGCGCGTATTCCTCCGCGCAGCACCAGTCGAAGCGCAGACACAGGCGCGATGCACTGTCCATTCACGGACGCCGAGAGCCAGCCCGCGCGACTTTCGAAATGCGGAGGATGTAAGTGACTGCGGTGCGGTAGCAAGGTGCAGATGCGTACCTCTGCTGCTATATTCAATCCTGTGCTGCCGTGCAGTAGAGGGGAGGTCGCAGGCGCGCAGATGCTCTGACGACGTATGACACAGCCCGTTTTTGCTCCGCGAGACCGTGTGCAGAACACTGGCGGCGTACTTGACGGGACGACGGCCTCGGTGACGGCGAGGACATTTGCGCCCCGAGTGAACTTGGCTCTGTGTGGGTGGCGGGCTGCGGCGAGGTGGCGACGGTGGTGGCGGTGGCGGCATAGGCGAGGTGGAGGTGAAAGGGAGGCGCCGTCACGGTGGCCGCCGGCCCGGATCGGGGCTTTAGGCTCACCATCATTTTTGCATCATTTGCTTTCAACCTCTCCACATCTTTTCTCGGACCTTGAGCTTGAGCTCGAGTTTGTCAGCTCTGTTTGTCCTTCAGTTCCTTCTCTTGATTGGACCACCCCTGCCCAAAATAATCACGGATATCGTAGAAACTCAGGCGGGCCAATCTCGCCCGAGGCTGCGACCCCGATGAAGTCCCCTTCCACATTCTGACATCAAGTGTACCTGCCGCCGCGGACTGAACATCTCAAAAGTGAGCGCTGTGGTGAGCGCCGGCCTGTTGGCGTCGCTCACGCGTCGGCTGAAAAGTTTTTGGGACGCTGGGAAGGTCACAGGAATCTGCATGATGGTTCTTGCCATGCGCGTCGCTAGGCTCCCGCTCCAAAATGCGCACCTCTTGAGTCTTCTAACTCTAGCGTCCAGCCTGGAATAATCACTAGTTTCATTCGAAGTTCACGCCCTTACAGCAGGCGATAATCGATCGTGCCGCCTTCATCGACCATCGCTCGCAGAGAGTTCAGGGCATTCACATCACTGCTTGTATGTGTTCTGAGAAGAGACGGTGACGGTTGCGCGCAGTGTTCAAAGAAGGAACAGGTATCCGATGGACACGCATTGATGCTAAGGGGAAAAGACTTGAAGCGATTACCTGGTACGACTTCTACCTCATTCCCTTGAAAATTCCGCCTGACTCACCTTCTGCAGATGGGATATATTTCACCCTACAGGTTGGCACCGCTTCACTGAGAAGCCAACGCACACCCCCTTATCTAATGCTCCAGGTATGCACCACGTATCTGTTTACGAAACTTCATTAACGGCGGTTGCTCAGAGCCGGCCCATTTCACTGTCAGCCATATTCTTCCAATACAGTGAGTATACACCTCGTGCTATCGAAACACATCGCTAGCACTCGCGCAAGTTGAATTGTGGCAATGGCTGGTACGACACTACAACCCTCTACGGTTGTTATACCAGGTTTTGGCTGGTCAACACCTTTCGTCGATACCGCGATATTTAATTAGGTACGCGGTGGCGAGTCCAGAGCCGTCAGTTCAAAAATAGAGAATACCGTAAAGGAGTTGTGTCGATTGAAAGTAGCTCCCTTCAAGAACTGGAAACGTGTTTTCTGATGTGAATGGGTCCGTTCATTGTTGCACCGGCGTTTGTCTGGTCGACCGCTTAACATTGTTTGTGCCCTAATATGAAGTTCTTGAACCCCGTCAAGCTTGAGAATCCCCTGAAGCAAACAGTCCGGTGACAACTCGTGGGTCGAAGACTCGAACTTGAAGACAAGGACAGGGCAATAGATTGAATGTTGAATACATAGGCGACGCTCAGGTGGAAAGATTTCATACGATAAGGATTATGTCAATGCATGCTGCAGAAGAATTCAGCGGAAAATCAGTCTGGTGACACTCCGGGGGTCGAACTTGAAGGCAAGGACAGGGCGACAGATAGAATGTTGAATGCATAGGTATTAGGCGACGCTAAGCTGGAATGATTTCATACGATAAGGATTATATCGGTACATGCTACAGAAGCATGCAGAAGCCTTACATAAATCCGTCGACTTTTGTCTGTTTTAAGAGGGCGAATGAGCCTAGGAGAACCCAAGCAAAACCCCAGCAACACTCTCCATCGTATCACCTACTCATCCGTTCAAGTAAGGTTCACACATCTTTTCGAAGGTACTGCTTGGGCTTATATCGAATTTTTGACGTCTAGGAGAGAGCCATGTATCAGGCAGCTTTTCAGCAATATGCCGTGCTATTCTATGTAAACGGGTTTGAACATCGCCAACTTGCCACTTTCACCACTCTGCGAAAGCAGACAGATTTAATAAACTTCATGGAGGACAACGACGGTGTCGTCGATGGCCAGTGGCACAAGTTCGTCGACGAAGCCGCGTTCCGCAGAGCAATCAAGCAAGTTAGGGATACTGGAGGAATTGTGTACGATCTTCCAGTCAGAACTTGGCCAGAGTAGCCGAGTAATTATTAGTCTCCGCCATCAAGGTGAGCATTGATTGATGCGTAATAGCCTTCGAGTATGCTAATAATCTTATAGTCGCAAATTCCACTGTATCTTCCTTTTTCGTGCCTCGACTTAGGAAGATCATTATTGACCATGCATTCAGCCCAAGTTCCGATGCCATAAAAATAAAACCGAAAAACCCACATCTTTCTTCTTTTCTACCATTTACATCAGACCTTTCGAACTCGAATCCGAGCTAGCCAAATTCACTCATGTTACCGATATGTTGTACAATACTATATTCGTGCGATTTCTGTTCATGATTTGTATTGGTGAGATCAACGCTGGACGTCGGACCCTGGTAAGAAGTATATCTCAGAATTAACCTTTCATTTTCCAGCAATTTTCCAACAATTTTCCAGCTGAATTCAAGATTTTTAAAAAAATACTTAGGCAACACCAAGCTAGTGCATATCATGCAGTGGCACGGTGTGATCGCATAAAACCTATCTCCGACATCGTATTAGGCGTTTACCATTTCAATTGAATCGGAGCTTAAAACCCTCGGCCACCTGTAGATTTTCGAGTACTCGGAGTACTTACACCTTCACCCAATATCTTGTCTCGTGCCTTGGGTTCCGTTTGGGCTTCTTAGTCTCGTCGTCTTTTAGCTCGGCACCACTGATTAACCACTGATCTCAGTCTTCTCATGCAAAATATTTCTATGCGCGCGTATCTATGCACTTGAATGGGACTCAGCATGACAGCAACTGCAAGGTGCCAGCTCGGGCGGGTGACCATTACCACCTCGACGAACAGACCTTCATATATCACGACCCATCTTGATTCCGTCTATTTGGAAATTGGCAAGCATTCAGTGGGGAGCTACTGCGGCGGCCAAAGTCATAGGGAGAAACAAGGACCAATCTGTCTATGAATGTCTACTCAGGCTCCAGCGCTCGGTATCCCCTTTCGCCTGGTTTGTCGGGTTCCATGGCCCAAATACTATATTTGCTCTTGCCTTTCACGACCCACATCCCGTCATCGGGGAGCACTGCCACTATTTAACCGCTACCGGAAGTCCATCGAATAGTGCAGGCCAGCTTTAGATTGATACGTCAAGGGGCCATAACATCGGATCGTGAGGTGCGCCATTCTAGGCACTGAAATTCATGTTCTGCTGATATCGATGCGCACTAGCCTACAACGAAGTTCTTATTCTCATGAACAATATCGGATATGTGATTATCCTATCAGGTGTTACATGCACACTTTGCTTATCGACGCTTGCATACATATTCAAAGTGTACAACCAACCTCGAAAACGAATTTCTATCTTGCTTATCCGCCTTCTAAATTTAATGACACTCACGCCCTGCTCTGCTGCACCAGTTGGACACTTCCCAAGTTCCCAGTGCGATATCATACATCACGATTAGTTGCCGAACCCGAGAGTGTTGTGATGAGGGGGGACGTCTTGGAACATTCTGATTATCCCGCAACATCATATGGTCTTTTGGGGGACTGAAAAAGACGGGGAAGAATCAATATCCAGAGAAGCTTGGGAGAAGCGGTTATTAAAAGAAATCGGTGACCAAAACGCGTGAGTTTCTTCAAGACTAGTGGTGTTGAGATCCCCCGCGCAGACTATGTAGAGTGCGTGTTCTACTCTCATGCAATGACGCTCTAGACCTGTCATTCACATATTTCTGGTCATATAAAATCATTGCCTTGCACCGGAACGGAGGTGCAGTGCCAGTGGGACAGTTAACGGAGGCAGTGCTACCCGCGTGAATTTCCACTGTCCTAATTTGGGAGTCCCGGTGACACATGGCGTAGTGTAAACGCCAGTCTCCTCCACTCTCTCTCTTCTCTTCCACTCGCACTGACCGTATGCTTGCAAGTAGCAGGGCAAGATCGAGTCACCTCCCGGGCTGGGTAGGTTCATATTACGGACATCCTGCTATTTGGGCTGACTGAGTGTTTTGTTTTGCGGTGAAGTACAGGACTAATTAAATCGTGCGGTGTAAATTGCTGTTCTACCGGAACCTCACTGCTGTGCCTCCCCCACATATATCAGCTCATTTCTCTGGTTATCGAAACTGGCACTCATCCAACTGCTCATCCCACCTCGCCAAATCTCGAGCTCGAGGATCGATCGCTGCGACAATCGCACAAGGCTGTCGCTCGCCTGCATCGAACTTACCGGGGGTTCTCGCAATAGATCGTAAGATGTCACCAACAAGTGATCTATATGGAACAAGCAATCCGCCTAGTCCGCCACCACCGGAATACGATGCTATGATCAGCAAAATGACTGGGGCTGGGTTTGACTGGTCAGCCCCAGGCGATGTGATAACCAAGCATTCGTTCACGAAATCTATCTTACCCTCCAAACCAAGCAATGCACCCACGGTAATCATTTATACAAGCATCATTGAGAAGCAGACTTAATAACGGGTCTTCACAGTGGCCAAAAATTATGGACGTGGAGAATATGACACTCTCGCCGTCCAAATTTTCCGACAAGTTGAACACAAATTACATCCCAAGCCCGCCCGAGATTTCAGAAGTCAAGACGTATGTCGCAATGGTGAATGAAAAGGTCTCGGAATACGACACCCGCATCGCAGAGTTAGAAGCTACTCTCACCGCGATAAAGCAGAGGCGGGCAGAGCTTCACGCAACCGTTACTGCACACGAGGCACTCGTTTCCCCACTTCGTCGCCTGCCGCCGGAGATCCTCCAAATCATCTTCGTATGGTGTCTCTCGCAGAACCGGAACGCCGTCATGCATGCCTCCGAGGCTCCAGTCCTCCTCGGGCGTGTCTGCAGCGAGTGGCGCCGTATCTCAATCGGCACGCCAGAACTATGGGCCTCCCTCCATATAGTCCCTCCCAATGTGAATTTCTCCAATCCGACGTCTTCGACAGCGCGCTTCCAGCGCAAACGTGATTTAATTAAGATGTGGCTGGACCGGTCCGGGGCGTGCCGACTGAGCATATCGCTGGTATGGTTCGCGGGCGACTCAGAGGAGGAGATAAAGCTCTGCGGGACGCTCCTCGAAGTCTTGGTGCCTCTTTGCGGTAGATGGAAGATTTTGGACTTCCAGATACCCCTCAAAATGTTCAAGCCATTCGTTGGGCTCTCCGTTCAAGATGTCCCATATCTAGAAGGGTTGTCGCTCATGGACAACAGAACACCACTGGATACCGAGGCGGTCGATCGTTGGCCCGACAGCCTCGCATTTGCGGAGAATGCAACGCACCTGCGCAGTTTCACGCTGACATTTTTCAGCGGGGGAATCCGCCTACCAATCGTCCCGTGGCAAGACCTGACGATGCTATACCTGGAATCCAATATCGCTTTCTTCTTCCGCGACTCCCGCGACATGCTCACCACCCTGGCCAAATGCACCAGCCTCATTAGCTGCACGCTCAAATTCCCGCTGTCGCATACCGCATCGCTACCCGCATACGACCGCCTAGACTTCCCCGTGACAATGCCGGAACTGCAAGTTCTCTGCGTAGATGGTGACCAGCATCTGCACAACACGTTTCACATGTCGAACACGCTCGTCAACCTCTGCGCGCCGCGCCTTCGCCGCCTGGAGATTCTTGGCCGCTCGGGCCGGCCGGAAGGCAGCGTCACCCCGGAGCCACTGAGTGCGATCAAGACGCTGCTACAGAGGAGCAAGTGCCCGCTCGAGAAGTTGAATGTCGAATCGATGACGATGGTCCCCGAAGAATTCATTGCCTGCCTCAGGTTGGTTCCCACGCTTATCGAGTTAACTGTTCACAACTGGTCGGTGCGGATCACGCCTGGCCTCACGGTGGGAGACGAGACGGTCGATTTGAACGAAGTCGCGGAGAACCAGATTTTAAGGGCACTCACCATCTCGGATGGGTCAGGCGACCGTAATTTGGCGGCGGAGGCCGCGAAGAATATCCCCCAAAAAATTGAAGGGCACAGTGTGAAGGATTCTCCTGAGTCGAAGGAGTCATTGGAGTCGATGGTGGCCTTATGCGGCGGGTCAAAATCTATTGTCCCGACAGTCCCTTCACAACATTATCCCTCGTCCTCTCCTCCTGCAGAAAAACCGGTTCTAACAGACTTGACGAACATGCTTTCTGGCCCATTGTGCCCCAATCTGCAACGATTCGATTTTACGCTCTGCGACGCTTCGCAAAGCCTCCTCTGTGATTTTGTCGCTTCGCGATGGAACGACCTGCCGGAAGGGGTATCCAAGATCAAGATGGTGAAATGCAACTTCACCGCATTCGAGGACGACGATGCCAAAGTGCGGATGCAGAAGTTCAGGGAGGAAGGACTGGACGCGTTCGTCACATATCAAGTGCCGATAAACGATGACTTGAATCCGTCGCCATGGACAGGTCTGGAGGGCCCTCCGTGATTGCATGAGTTACCGCTGATGTAGGCGAAGTTTATGAGAATTTTGGGTCAGTCTGCGGGCCTGTGCAGTTATATTTCTTACAGGATTTCAGGGGTTGTTTGATTGTCCTTTCCTTGTATCATCATGTTATCGTACGTGGCCATCTAGCGTTTCAAATACTGTGCCCAATTTGTATCTCAAAGTATTAGTGTGCGATATGTGCTTATCCGTCATTGTTTATTTTTTCATCTGATAGAAGTAGATGCAGTGCATTTTACGCCAACTTTAGGCAGGATAAAGTCAGATTCATTTGAATAGTCGTCGCAAATTTTGACCGAAATAATTTTCGGTTGATCCCCAAAGAGATGTGGAGTTCGGGAGTGGCTTCAATCTACTGCGGTCAAGTCCGTCAAGTGATTTGGGAAAGATCAGAGGCAACTCAGCGGTGCTTCGACCTCAAAGCCCCAAGTGTGATACTTCCTTGTTCTAAGGTGCGGCTGCCGAATTTCACAAAAGGTTATAGGCTCCAAGCCTGAACAAGACAAAACCGCCCTCATCAAGTTTCAAAGCTTCATCAAAGCATCCTGTTTACATCTGCCAAGTCTTGTGTTCTTTGATCAGGCTAAGTTGATGGTCTTTATAACTGTGATCCATTGACCCTGGGCAGAATAATGCTAGAACAAAGTTGAGAAAGGAAGTGAAAGCCCGAACTTCCGCACCATTTATTTGGGGGTACCCGAAGAACGCTCAGAACTGTTGGAATCTCGCGGTGCAATCCGGCAATCGAGAAAGTTACATAGTATTTAGGTATATAAGAGAGTCTGTAGGACTCCATAGAATAATATCTTATATTTCACCTTAATTCCCAATAAGAACAAATCTGATACCGTTTTCTATCTATCCTGATTCCTCTTGTGCCGATTGGCACGGGAGTCTCTAGGAGATAGTTGAGATAGCAAGCTCTGGAGCGAAGATAAAAATTATCTGGATCCGATACTCATTGGTGTGGCCAGCGAAATAACTCGGCATATTTTCACCTACTCCATGTCCTGGCCAGACCATCGTCTACATATTATGATAGGTCTGATTTAGACCTAATTTCATACATTATGTAGGGCCTTTTTCGAGGTGTAAATACACACGAGCGGTCTCGCGCAGATATTTTCCAGGAGATATTCGCCCCCAAGCTGGCTAGGATAGGCATGACTTTCAGCGCCAGGACCCGACATGCTATGCATTAATTGATCTCCGCGACGGAACGATCAGAAATAGTTGGTCTAACATTAGAACAAGGGACTTCGAAGGACAGGTGGCTGTCCTGGTCTGTGCCTCTCCATGCGCGCTAAAGCTGAGGTGATTGATAAGACAAGGTCATCTCTGCCACTTTTGATGAGAATGAAGCTTTGAAGTGTGATTATCTTCAAGTTCTAAGCTGTGATAATCAGGGAGGGGTATCTCATTTCAAAAGTCCTGAGACTCAATCACCGCCATCTTGTTCAACACCTCGAACTAATACGCCCACGGAAGCGAGATTGAAAATCATGTATAATAATATCATCTACGAGTACGATGCTACTAAAAATAAAAGTGGTCGTCGAACTCACCAACTTATAAGATGGTAAGTGTATAAAAAACGACGATTTTCAAATGCCAATGTCAGAAGTGTAATGTCCGAAGAGGTACATATAGTAAAAGACTCTCAACGAGAGGACGCATACAGCCCAGAAAAAACTGGAGTATAACGATAAGAAGACGAAGCAGATGGGATATATACACTAAGATGCACTAAAAATCACATTGATGGGAGTTGTGTGGAATAGCAAATAGAATGCAATGATGAAAACGCCTACTCGTACACACTGGTCGCGTCGTTAATACAAGCGACCATAAGGACACTCACAGCCTCAGTTCGGGCGGCCGATAATATGCAGCCGTCGTAGCCGAGATTCCGGGAGTGCCAGCAGAGTCCCTGCTTCCGCGCGCTCGTATACGAGGGCCCGCGGGGCCAGTCTGTATTGAACGTACAGAACTGGGTCGCAGAGCAAGGGAATTGTGACTCTGTGTTGTTGCAGAAGGTGCAGGTGGGGGCGTTCCATTGCGTGAGCAAGCCCTTGACCGTGGCACTGGGGCGGCAGACTCCATATGTACGGGCGTAGATGACCGCGAACTCGAGGTGCTGTTAGGTGGGATGCTTGGCAGCCGGCGTCGCGAACTTGGAGCAGAGTCGGAGCGGGTCAGGGTCTGCGTGTAAGGTGGGGGTGCACCTGTAATGAGGCTGCGCCCGCGTTCCTTGGTCGAGGGTAATTCAGGAGCGGGAGTGGGTAGTGTGGGGAGAGCGTCAGTAACCGGGTGGGAATGGTGTGGTATTGGCGATGGAGAGCGCGTTCGTGCAGGCGGAGTAGGCAATCGCGTCGGGGCCGGTGGATTTACCGGCTGCGTTGCGGGCGGAACATCGGCTGGAATGTCCAAGCCTGGAGGCGGCACCGATGATGACCGTTTGAGCTGCCGCGCGACTGGGGTCTCCGCTAGGGGCGTGCCTAACATTGAAGTAGGCCGCGATGGCCGTCGTGGAGAGGGTATTTGCAGGATAGGCGCTTTGAAACGCGCTGACTTGGGCTGCATATTGCGCACGGCATGCAGATCCAATCTTGGCGAATCCGGGTATATCCCATACCATTCTAGAAAGCTCAAAGTGGCAGACGCGGAATAAATGGCGACAGGAGATGGTGATTTGTCACCGCCGCTCCCAACACTGGATGCGGTTTGAATTTGCAGTGGCGAGTCCAATGTACTCGTCGTGTCGCTGGTCGAAGGAGGGGAGAGAGCGGAGGAATGGGGATAGCGAATGTGGTGTGGGATGCCTCCAGAGTCGAGAATTTTGGACAATTGCTGTTGCATTTCGCCAGAAAAATCTTCCTTCGTGTGCTCGAAGAGCGCGGCCAGCGAAATTGGGCGCACGGCCCCGCGCTTACCCAGAGCTTTCCCTTTCCACGCGATGCTTGGATCTCGCTTCAAAAGGCGCTGAGGAAGAGCAGACGCAGGTGTTGTAACGAGGGTGTTGCCTTTTATATCCTGGAGACCAGTAGGTTTCTCCCTGACTAGTTCCAGCTCTTCCTCCCAAAACGTCAGCTGCTCGATATCCATATCCTCTGGGAAATCTCCGTCGTCGTCATCGTCGTCTCCCCAAGACTCTGGGTCGTTGAAGATTCTCTCTGCGATTGCGCTGCCTGGGATGTTGCTGAATACGGCAGTCAATGGCGCAGAAGACATCAACGGCGAGTCGAGAACGTCCAGGTCGGGATAGTTGAATTTTCTTGTCATCATAGTCACTTGGAGGTGTAAGTAGTAGACGAATGAACGTGATTTGTTACAGTTCCAGACTGTCGATGCAGGAGAAAGCCAGTAATCCTTGCAGAAGAGATTCGAAGAGGACACGACGTGGAAAGACGTGAAGGAAATCGACCGAACAAATGGGGGCCACTTTGATGCTATATATGTTCCGAAAACTAAAACGGCTAGATTTTGGTAACCAGGCCTTGCCACCGCCGCCGCTTTCTGATCTCCTTGAAACTATTACGCAAGCATCCCGTTTTGGCCTGCAGAATGGGCATTTTGATCAACCGGCGTTTTAACCGCAATCTTCGTTGTGCGTTGGTTTTGCTACTCTTTCAGTTCTCAAGGCAATCCTGAGGCTATTCTGAAGGCAGCCTCCACGCGGTGCTCTGGGCCTCATCGACTGTTGTCTCTGCTAGGTTTCTTCTCTACGACAAGCACGAATCTTTTCTCGGCGGTTTCGTTTCTATCGGAGTTCTCGACACCAATACTAGGAGTCAGAGGAATGGAGCTCCAATTCGCCTCCACTTAGCTCCCCAGCTCCATGCCTGGGCCACAGCCTCATGGTAAGTAATGACTAACCTGCGCTCCATTAATTTTTGTAGGGATTTACGCAAATCCGATCCACGAGGAGGTATGAAGAGAACAAGACTCCCGCTACTAGTAGTACCAGCCTATTCGATATCTAATTCAAGGGGATGCATCATCCGACCATAGCGAAGATTTCGGGCCCGCACGGCCAGAAATTATATTCTACTTAACCTTAGACGCCATTCAAAGTTCATCAAGGCGCCCTTGATCAACCTCGACTGGGTCTCGTTCATTCGACATCGTGATCAGCGTGTTTCGGGGTAGGGCCAATATATATTCCTTTGATTTCATTTTTCATTGCAAAGACTGAACAGGGGAGAATTCGTTCACTCTACCATCCCCGCAGGGACCCGGAGAACAAGTGAGCGATGGTCAAATTTCTTACACACCTACATTATTAGCGTGCCCGACATTGCCTTTTACAGATATTTTTAATGCCTTCCGAAGCATATGTCCTTCAGTAACTCGAAGCTTAGAAAGCTTTAAATAATAAGAAGCCCTGTAAATCGAGAAGTAGTGACCACTCCAGATCTTGATTGTGCGACGCAACCTGGACTTAAAGTTCGCTTTGTAGAGGACTTGAAAATTAAGTAAGGGCTCTGCAGGACCTTGCCACAGCACACATGCAATGTCATTTTTCGAGCGGATCGTGGGGCTCGCTGTCTAGGTTATGTTCAATATGAAAATAAAATATCGGTAAGCCTATATGGGTGTCGATTATTAAGATGCTACATAATTGAAAGCATCGCCACATCTTGCAGAGATACCTTCCCACTGTCGCTATAATCAACCGGATGCTTCACTTCCAGGCCTTTAACAACCAACACCGCTCGTGGTAGTAGGGATGGAGGTGGCAAATTCCGTGACACTGCCACACTTCTACTTGCAAGTATACATATATTCATCTCGTGCTCGGGCCGATTCGCACCTGCTGGCGCTGTTTAGTCAGACCATCGTTTCAGACAGAGTTGCAAGTCGCACGTATTTTTATACACCCATGCTTATCATTGCTCTGTACATCATTTGTGTGGCATGTTTTCCATCGCGTGAGCTGCGCTGCCGCACGCGTATCTGCACATGTCATTGTCACAGTTTGACGCGAACAAATTCGTATAACATCATATAATATGACGCATAATTCAGCCAAAGAGTTGAGTACGAGTATATCCAATGAGGATTTGGAAGCTTCGGATCTACATATCGAGGAACGGTGGAATCTCCGGCGTCTCCAAAATCTCAGCGCGCGTTCGCTGCCGTGCGGCACTCTCCGGGAGTCCGGGGTACTGAAATACATGCCTATATATGGAAATTCTTCCTCGTTGCCAAGGTTTCGGCGACCATGAGACCAGCGCTGATGGGGCCAGGAGGGATCTTGAGCTTTGCTGATGACGGTTTGATTTCAGCCGGCACCTGGCTTCTGAAAATCTAGAGAACAATTTGAAGTACATTACAAGGTTACTTTATGGTGGGCATAGCGTTGTAGCTGATTGTAGCAACCCGCAGCTGCGCACTGTCAATGCACGCTGGCATCTACTTTTGCATGTCGCTGCGCTTTAGAATTGTGATTATCAAAGATCTCCCATGCCCAGGTGTGACTGTTCTTCGGGAGTCGACGGCATAGATAAAACATGTCCACAGAATTTTCGGGTAGCTCGAGCCTCGGGGGCCTCGGATTTTCAGACACATAGGTCGGCGTAACTAGCTTTTTTGATCCGAGCCCATAATTAAGCGCTCACTGGCAGGATCAGGTATATTGTGGGTGAGTATCAGCGAGAACGACTCTGGAGTCTGATCATTTTTAGATATCTGGCAGATTCATTTTCACCAGTTACTATTTGACAGATTTTTGTTACGGTGCAATCGAAATACTCAAGTACTGGGTGATATAGAAATACTACACCTCACAAGCCTTTCGAATTCAAGATGTGTGTTGTGTGTGTATTTGAAACTTAAGTAACTGAGGTACGCTAATTCTGTAAACAGACCGTGCGACTGAATCAATGCCATTGAAAACCAATATTTCAAGGCTGTGATTTCCATCCAAAAATATAAAAGTATTTATTACAATGCGCTAGTAAAGCTCTAATACAGTGTCGCTTTGTCTTTTTTGTAGATACATTATTTAATAGAACAAAGACAAGTCTAGGTTTCTGTGAAGAAATGATCAATTTAGAGGTATGCCCATCTTCTCAATCATGTCATGTAGAATGATAATCTTGCACGGGTGCAGAAACAGACCGATAAAGACGAGATGGAAAACCAAGTAGGAAGCTAGGTTTGAATACCGGTGCTGTCAGCTGCCTTCTCTTGTATCAAAGGATGTGAATGATGTGATTCGGTTGGGCGCTCGCTGAAGTGGTTCTCTATATCATATGCAGGAGACCTGGGTGTGATCAATTGAATCATTTGCTTGAATTGACAAAAATATCTCCTGGACGTATTCTAACAGAATGGTGATAGGATAAAAGCAGGTATTATCCTCATAATATGCAGGAAAGGATGATGAACGATGCAAGAACATCACAGTAGTGAATTATAAAAAGAGCCAATTCGCGGTGTAGGCCGCGATGATTACCACCAATGGCATATTACACTCAAAAGGGAGCAAAAACAAACCGATTGAAACCATACGATTTGGCCTGGCTCAAAGTGCACATTACTGAAAGGGCGCTTTTACTTAGAATTCAGAGAAATGGACGTTCTCAATCATCATCATCATATAATTGCAGTGAAATAGTCCAGGGGATCAGAATCTGTACCTTCTCTATGAAATTGGCATCTTCAATCGCTATGATGCCGTCCACAATTTTGTAGTCCCAGTTATTCCAGATCAGACCTGGAGCTTCTGTACTGTTACTAGATTATTTCGGGCTTAATCCCTGGCCTGTAAGACACAGTACCAGCTTAGGATCTCTTCTGGAACGAAGCCCGTCGGTGAGCCGCGCTTACACTCGCACACCTGCCAAACGACGCGTCGATAACTCAGCCCATGCGGCACGAGAATTAATGAGCAGTACAGCAAATAAAAATCGCATTCAAGCGCTTGAATGAAAGATTACGATGCATCCAGTCTCGGGGACAAGGTTCATAGGGCGCGATTTGATGCAGTCTATGATCCCGTCAAAGTTTCCTGAGACGCAGCTAGGCTCCGGTATCCGTGTTTCCCTGAGCGAGTGGTGAGGGACGTTTTGAATTGTAGATAAAAAAAATAGAACGTTTCCGAGACTACGACAGGGTCATAGGACGCGGGGGTAAAATCGGCAGCATCCGAGAAGGGCCCGAATGGTAGGCGTTTGAACAACCCGAGAAACGTGCGCGCTTCGTCGATGTAAAGAACTAAGTAACAAATTGTTTATTTCATGCTGCCCCTCAATTTTTTTTCGAATTGATTTGGTAAAGGCTTCGGGAATCTTCATTTCAGCGCGTGGGTAAGTAATATTTTGCGAATTTGAAGCCCGAAAGCTGCTTTTATAACATTCGGAAATCCATCGTTCGTACTTATTATTTAATTTTATAATTCTTTACTAAGACTTAGTGCTTAAACTGAGTTATTTGAGCTCATTTCAAAGACTATAAGGCAGGGAGGGTGGCTTGGCCATGATTTCGGCTTGTGTGGTTTCCATAAAGGGAAATATTCCCCTAATGTATTTATTCTGTACTATTTTTAAACCTCCCCACCGGGCCGAGGTTCTCGCGTCCGTCGCATCCTCTTTAAAAATTTGAAGGGCTGCCTTCATTCAAGCTTATGGCCAATCAGCACATTTGGGACGAGTGCAATGACCGATTAACTATAATACTATAATTCTCGGTGTATTATTGGTTACATGGTAGTTGTCGCTTCACGGTCAGGTTGAAGGGGCGGTGAGTTCGACAAACACTGAGGATGGAAAAAACAGTAAGGAGGGGGCGCTGTAGAAGGTCACCGATCAAGAAAAGTCGACGATGGCATTCATGTCCAGAAGCCGGCACGGTGATACTCGTGGGTGAAGGTAAGGCAGGAAGTACACCATTAAAATAACGCAGTGATTAGCGTAGGAAAGTGGGAGACGAACGTTCTTAATCATCTTTCCTGTCAGTCAAATAAAACACAAAGACCAGACGCTGTTTTTTTTTCCTATGGAATTCACACCCTCGCCATGATCTTGTCCACTTTTTCTCTCCCTTCGCGTTCCCAATCATCCCAAGTCAGACCTAGCATTGCCGTATTCCTACCAGGACACTTGGCGCGAGGGTCCCCGTCGCGGAGATCGATCCCATTCCCTGGCCGACCGGCCCGTAAGACACGGTCCCAGCGCAGGATCCCCTCCAGAACGAAGCCCATCCGCTGTGCAAGGCGCACGCTGGGTGCATTGAGCTCGTTCGCCTGCCAAACGACGCGTCGCAGGCCTAGCCCATGTGGTGCAAGGTCTAACGCGTAGTGCAGCAGAATACCGACGGCGTTTGACGCGACGTGCGTGCGCTGGAATGCAGGGAGGATCACGATGCATCCAATCTCTGTGACAAGGTTCGCCGGCGACGACTTGATGCAGCCAATGATCCCAGCAAAGGTTCCCTTGGGCCCAACTATGCCACCGTTGCTCTCGGCGGGTGGTGCGGGGCGCGTCTTGTCGTAAATGGCAAAGAGGACGTTGCTGTCATTGTCGCGCACGACAGGGTTAAAGTGGTTGGTGATGAAGTCAGAAGAATCTGAAAAGGGCCCGAACGGGAGGTATTTGAATAGCTCGGGGAATGGACGCGCTTCGTTGATGAGGAGCTGAGCGTGTTCCGCAGGCTTGAAACGAATAACTGATGGTCAGCTGAGTTTGCGACGAGATGAGTATCAGAGTATGCCTCGGATGACGCACGATAAAAGGTGTTAGAGCAACGCGTTCGCTCTCCAAGCTAGTTGGAAGAGGGTAGCAAAAGTTGGCATCGTAGGCTTCGCTCATGGCTGTTCGGAGCAAGAGGCGACGATATGAGTCAGGAAAGCAAAATCTTGCGCAATGCATGGATAATCATCTTGAGTATATCAGATATGGAAGATCTTTCACCGCGAATCCGATACGTGGTCCTTAGCGATGTTCCGTGACTCATGGTACAGACATATGTATCGCCCGAGATTCAGCGAGTTTGCCTGAGTACCTCTTCATCTGCGCACCGTGACTAGAGCTCCGCAGCTTTAGAGCTGCATCATGAATCGCTTCCATTGATTTTCCAAGACCCGACTTGAAGCTTGCCTATTCATGTTGTCAGGTTTGCCATTCTCAGAGATACTTGTGACCGTCAGATACATAGCCTAGGGGCCTAGGGGTTGTTGAGGAGTTGTGAACATTTCAAGATAGGTGAATCGTTAGCTAGTTGCTGCAAGGTTGCTGTGGCCTGAAACCCGAACTGGTGTGGTTTTGGCCAACGTGCCAGTAAATTGCCGTCACCAGTGCTTTGGACTTCGTTCAGCCCGTGATCTGGCCGCCTTCGTCCGGCGACGGCGTAAGGAATCGACGTGTAGCTGCCTTAAAGGGAATCCTTTCCCCACATATTCTTACTGCAGCTTACTATTTAACTTGCGCCATACGGATTGGTCATGACGTTGTCCACGCCCTCGGGTAGCATCCGGCATCTTCATCGACGACCACTATGACTGCAACCACTGCCAGCGACGAACGGCAGCCGTTGCTCCCAAGAACTACCGATTCAGAGCCGCAATCGGCGGACAACGTCCAGGAGGAGCTCATCGACTCGGATGCTACAGCACCTCCGAAGGCGGATGATCTGAACTGGCGCGCGTACACGTTCTATGGCGTCGTCCTTCTCGCGGGCTTGATAGCACTATCGCTACTTATCAAAGGGTTCATCGACTCCGGGGAGAAGGAAGTACGTCGCGTGTTTAGTTGGCATGCGATCCAGGCTCTAACGTTATCCAGTTCGACCTTATCGGCGCACTGAAGAAGGCTCTTGGTGGCGGTTTGAGCGGGGCAGCAGGTGCGCTCGCCATTTAGGATTGCTACCATTAGCTAACTGAAGTGATTAGCAATGGTGTTACAGGTCCTCACGTTGATGGTACGTGCGCTGCCGATTGAATTTACGTGTCATTTATCGTGCTCTGCAGCCGCTCCGGACGGTGATGAACTTCCAATACCGCTACGGAATGACGACAACCCGGGCCGCGCGTACACTCTACGCGGACGGCGGCTGGTCGCGCTATTACCAGGGACTTACTGCTGCGCTGGTGCAAGGCCCCGTATCGCGCTTCGGCGACACCGCAGCCAACGCGGGGATCATCGCCCTGCTCAATTCGAATCCGTACATGAAGGAGCTGCCGTTTACTGTCAAGACGGCCTTCTCGTCTGTGGCTGCAGCGACGTTCAGGATGGTGCTGACGCCAATTGATACCATCAAGACGACGCTGCAGACGCAGGGCAAGCCGGGAGTGGTGATCTTGAAAGCGCGGGTACGTGGTTCATTATGTGGTTCTGATTCATTTAATCTAATAAATTCAGGTCAAACAATACGGCATTGGCACCCTCTGGTACGGCGCCCTCGCCACCGCCGCAGCGACATTCGTTGGGCACTACCCGGTATTATCCACCAGCTTCACTGACGGCATGTTTTCATCTAATCAAACGTTATAGTGGTTTTCCACATACAATTATCTCGATGAAAACCTGCCGCTGCCGCACAACGTGTTCCAGAAGCTCTGCAGAGGGGCCGTCATCGGCTTCGCTGCCTCTGTCATCTCCGACACCATCTCGAATTCGCTGCGCGTGCTTAAGACGTACAGGCAGGTGAACGAGACGCGGATCGGTTATCTGGCGGCTGCCCGTGCGGTCATTGCAGTCGATGGGCTTAAGGGGCTCTTTGGCCGCGGGCTCAAGACGCGTATCCTGGCAAATGGCTTGCAAGGACTCATGTTCACGGTGCTGTGGCAGTTCTTTATGGACTTGTACGTATGCGCGACTCTACTGCATTTTATGGGATGCTGATACGTATTTATGCAGGTGGAACAACAACACGAAACCGAAAACGGGATAAACTATGATCGATTTGTTATACCAGGAAGGCAAATTGGGCAGATGGAGTACATAAGAATACTATTATTTTATAGACAGACAGGCGATCTATGCGGGAACAATTGTATATCGACGGATACATACCCTTACAAGTCGGACATCGCACGTATGTATCGTATATTGCATGGTTCAGGTTGTAGAAGTCGAGCAGCCCCCTTAAAGCCACACTAATCCAGCGTGTACTTGTAAATTATGTGAGATTCTCAAGATCAGTCAGGCGCAGCGCACATCGCCGATGACATAGGCAAGCCTGCTCGCTGTTGAATTTTGTCCGAATTTTCTTTGAACTCTTCACTTGTCCCTTGTACGTAGGAAGAAATCAACTATATTCGTAGTGATGAAACTACGAGATGGCGCATGATGCATGATATCGGACAGGATCCTCTATTACAACGCGATTTTTCATGGCTGTATGGATGCGTGAATCTAATGGATTCTATGAAATGCTAATATACATATTTCATGCAGGTAGAACAAATAACACGAAACCGAGACAGGATAGACTACTACTAACTACTACTTATACTTAGAGGAATGCATATGGGGTGCTGAATGAACGGAGTGGTGGATGCGGAAGTCATTACTGGGTCATAAGGGCCATCATATGCGTGCCTCCGCATCCGTGCTCTCGACCTGCACGTCGAGGCCGAGATCGCGCAGCTCGACGAGGCGTATCACGAACTCGTCGTTGAGCTGCACGGATGGGCGCACGCGTACGTGCTCGAGGCGCGCGAGGCCGTCGTCGTCACGTAGACGCGACTGCAGCATGTCGACGAACGTGTCGAGCTCGCGCGCGGCCGTCGCGCTGACGGTGAGCTCGAGCTTCTGCAGGCGCGGGAGCAGCATGCCGTCCATGGCGTCGTTGGAGAAGAAGTTTCGCGTGAGCGCCTCGAGGAGATAACGCGTGACGGTGAGCTCCGGCGCCGTGTCCGCGCCGTGTAGGGCAGCAAGGCGCGCGTTCGGGGTGGCGGAGAGCACGATGAGGCTCGTGAGCGACGAGAGGTGCTTGAGGCCCTCCACAAGTTGGTCGTCTGGGAGTGCGGTCTTGCGCAGGTGTAGTGTTTTGAGCGTCGGCAGCCGTGCTAGGAACTGGGTGAACGCGTCGCCGAACGTTGAGTTCACATTGCAGATCGTGAGTGTCTCGAGATGTGGCAGTGTAAGGTGCGGGAAGAGCGCGGCGAGCTCAACGGACTCGTTCCAGGGCGGTGTCATGATCGTGAGGCACGTCAAGTGCTTGTGGCACACATACGGGTAGATTGTATTCGGCGATCCCGGGACCGCGGGCCCGCCCTCGACGAACACGACACTCATCTTGGTCAGGCTCGTCCCGCGGGCGAGCACCTCCAAGCAGTCGACAATATTCCCGGAAAGCAGCGGCATGTCCTGCAGCTGGCTCCACGGGAAGCGCAGCACGGTGGGCGAGAAATTGACACACTCTAGCGACCGCAGACTAGGCGCGACCTCGAACATGTTGAGGCCGCCCGGCGCGACGTCGTCGTCAGTTCCGAGGCTGAGATCGGTGAGTATCGGCAGGCGTTTCCGGATGCGATTAAACGACTTGAAAGCGCAATACGGGAGGTAGAAGAACATCGTCCGCCAGCGCTCCGAGTGATCCATCAGTTTCTCGAGGACAGCGTGGGTGGCCCCGAATGGCGCCTCCTCCCAGAACACGTAGATGGTGAGTGGACATGCGGCAGAGCGCGCAAGCCAGGTGGACACGAGAGCGATATCGTCCTGGGAGGCGTTACCGGAGAGCTCAATGAATAGGCGAGCCCAGAGCTTGGGGTTGGCAATGGCAGCGGCACGCCAATGCGAGCAGATGTTGGAAAGTAGTAGCGGGATATGGATGGTATTCCGTGCATCCACGCTGTCGTCAACGCAGAGCAAGAAGATCTCCGAGAGGAGTTCAATAGGCAATCGTGCGGACGGCCCATGCGACGATGAGATGTTGGTTGATGGTTTCATGGTAAATCCAGTGGATATTACGAGTCGCGGGAATTAGGGCGGGGGAGGTGGGAACCTGTGACCAATGTGTGATTTCTGGTATATTTCGCCTCAAACATCCACAGGGTTTGGTTGTCGAGAACCTGGGTAGACTCGGGTGTGTAGCTATTCGAAGTCGATTCGAAGCACCTCCGTTCCGGTTTGTATAAGCAGAAATCTGGGGATCAGGATCGATCAGCGGCTATCCCAGAGTCTTAAAAATGTCTCCTACCCTTATAATGCCTCTAGTTTAAGACGATGGCGGTATACGAGAGAGGGGCGAGGCGTTCATGATGGACGTCGAGGATCAAGAGTTGGTTAACTTTAGCTGGCGATCAATATCTGGATCTTATCTGTTGTCTGCATCTCATCCTCGTGCCAAATATCGGCACGGAACCGAGCCTGTTCCGGCTTCCGTCAGGTATTAAACTGGCACTCTATTCCACGTCTATTTCTCAACGTGTGCGATGGCCTGCTTCGTGCGTTTCACAATCGATAGCTGCAATCTTCGGCCGACGCTATTCGCAGAACTGATAACGCGTTCACGTTGGAATCGCGTGTTGTATGCATGCTCTTCCTATTTGAACGACTCGTGCTCTGATTGGTAGATATAGGCTCAAAGTCGCAATATGGGTGGCAAAGGAGTTTGGAAACATCCACAGAAATCTGAACAGTGCGAATATCCCAGGGAAGAGAATATATTCCGGAGCAGGGCAAGGAGTGGAAAATAAAGTGACGTACAACATTGATGAGTGCGTTCAAACGAGCAGATAAGGAGGTAACACGAGTTTCCGAGAAGAGTTCGACCCTTCGACGGCGCTAGGGTGGTGCCAAGTGTATCGTATTGCATGAGGACCTCTTGCGCCTTGATGCCGCCTAGCGTCCACACGACGGAGTCGACACTGCGACCATCGTATTCTTTTTGATTCTGCATCCACAAGCGCTCGTCTGTAACGAAAACAAGGACATGCTCAAAGGACGTTAGGGGAAGTGGTCAAAGGGCAAGTTGCCGCTTAGTGTTGAGCGCCCGGAGATACCTTATATTTAGGGCCGTCCAAGACCCGTCACAACCGTGTCTGCGACGAGGTCTGCAGACCATTAGTATGCCAGTTTTCGAATCGGTTCGACGTTTCGATGGTTGCATAGTTCGTTCAACGTGAAAAAGTGGCGACTTGGTGGAGACGAATCACAAAATGCTTGCAAAATGCATAAGCGCTCGCTCGCACGGGCCATCAACAAATTGTAGATGCCGAATTTATTTCCCTTCTGGGAAATATGAACGTGAAATTTGTTGAAATTAGGGGCTAGTACTTGCTTCTTCAATCCTTTCTCTCTTCTCTCTTCATGCCGGATGAGCGTACAATTATCCACCAACCCCGAACCAGATAACCTGCGCTCACGTTTTGCCAACCAATCGACAACAGAGACGAACAAAGGCAGCGAAACAAACCCACAGAAGGATAGTAAGACTGCACCGGAAAAAAGTGGGACAACGCACTCGAATAATGACCCGGGAAATACAGAAGGTAAGGGAGAATTGACGGTCAAGGATGAAGAAGACTCGAATACTTCGACTATAACAAAGAGGAAGCGTGAAGGGAGCATGGTTGAGGGAGAAGACGGCTCGCAAACGTGTAAAAGATCAAAGCGACATGAAGCGGTACTACAAACATTCCTGGAAGCTGTCCGCGACGTCGCAGGGGTACAACCCCAGGGATTGATATTGACTGCTGAGGCAATGCAGGTCGATTTCTCGTCAAGAAAAGAGTTCGACGAGCAAATGACTTCAGGTACGAATTTCTTATCCTAATTTGATGGAAGGCTCGTTCAAAAAAAATTGTGTATTACAGACCCGGGAGGTGGCGAAGTTCTGGAAGAGCATGTAAATGTTGTGGAAACACCTACACCGCCAGCTCAACATGTCATTGACAGGCAGGAAGTTGATTCTTCAAGGGCTTCAAGGGTTTCAGGGTCTGCGTTGGAACAGCAAAGGTCAATTCCAATACCTTCGACTTCCCAGATATCGACATTGCCGGAATCCAGTTCAACTTCCAAGATGTCTCAAAGGATAGTCTCTCAGTCCGCTTCCCGGCCTTCATCGCGGCCAAATTCTCAGGCAGGCTCGGCGGTCAGCTCGCTGCCATGTTCGCGCGCAGCTACTCCCAATTCTTCAGGTACGCAGCAACAACCAGCATCATTTGCTGCCACGTATCGCTCGCTTTTCGTGAACCCATCATGTTTTCCTCAGCCAGTATGCGGACCTCCCTATGCACCTATCCAGCAAAATTTTCTGCCTCAACACGTTCAAACATCACAATGGGGCAACCAACATTCTCGACCTGTATTACCATGTATACCAGCTTCTCAACCCATCTTTCCGACGTCTTCTGGACCATCTGCTATGCTTAGCGTAGGCGAACTATATCTTCCGCCTCCATCCTTTTTCCAGCGGCCTCCCGTACCTCCCATAACTGCAAACTTCCGAGCAACTTTCAATCCACAGTCCTCAGATCCACCGCAAGCAAATGGGGTTCAAATGATCAAGTCGCGCAGTACTAGCGTTTCTACCTCCGTCAGTCCGGCACCACCTCATTCCGGCAATTCGAAGGTACCCCCACCGTTGAAGCGCTCCCTCTCAGCTGCGATCGAGAACGGCACTGATAAATTGCTGGCATTGATCTCCTCGACCAGCCAACAGCGTATCGCAGAGGAGCACGCCAGGTTCGTGTCGGAACGCCAGGCGTGGCACGCAAATAGCATGCAGAAGGCACGCGAAATCGGCCACCTACGCCAAAGAATCGCCCAGCTCGAGCAGGTCACTACCCCGCCTATTGCTGGGGAGCCTATACCTGCCGTGGAGGCTGCCCCAGCCGCGACGGGCGGCGGTCACGCAGCCGAAGCCGAAGTGAAGCGGCTGGAGCAGGAGGTCGCTAGGCTGCAAGAGCGCATCGTGCAGCTGACGACGCACGTCTCGCGCCTGAAGGGTGCCGGCATCGAGAAGATGGCACTCGAGGCGACGGTGCGCACGCTTCAGGCGACGAACCTTGACCAGGATGCGCAGCTCGCAAAGTACCGGGCGCGCCGGTTGGACAGCGCAGAGAAGATGCTACGGAACAAGGCGCGCGCGGACACGGCAACGCGCGAGCTGGAGGCGAAGGACGCGCGGATCGCGGAGCTGGAGCGCGCTCTGGAGGCTGCTCAGACTCATGGGCAGGTGGCGCGTGCGGGATCTGAGGTGAGTAGTGCAAGGTTGGTGGAGGTACTGGGTGATGTATCGGACGCTCACGCGCGTATTTTGGAACTTGAAGAAACAATCGCCCAGCGCGCGGTCTACATCGACGACCTTGAATACAGCTGCGCACAAGTCGCGGAGGCACTGAAGGGACTGGAGATTGAACAGCATACCCAGGCGCACATTGGTTCACCGCCTCAAAGGAGCGAGTTGCCGAGTGACAGCTGACCTGGCCAAAATTTATACCCGACTTCCAGATTTTCTGGACTTTATATACCGAGGGACTTGCGTCGAACATTGGGCCGACGTGCCAGTGAGCTTTCCCGACCCATTCTACAATAGTTTGAATTTGTTGGAGCCTTTCTTGCACTTCCCGAAGCAGCATTTATTCAGAAGGCGACCAGTGAGTAAATTCTGACAGCCTGGTGCAGCTTTGTTACATATGTAATATTTCTTGCCATTGAAAATGGATTACTTATCGTACAACGCGTCGCAATTCGCGAGATTTATACGTTACAAATTCGTGAAGAATGACATGTAGATTTTTTAAACTAAATTATACTATTTGTCTTTTCCGAGATAAACCCATTACTTTTTCTGAAGTTGATCAGCCCGGAAAATGAAAAGCCGCTGGCGCCAGGAGGACGCGTCGTGGATGACGAAGCCGAACATTCCCACGACGCTCCATCTATACCCGAAACAAAATTTGTCCCTTGACCAGTGACTAGACACTCTCCAGGACACCCACACCGTCCTCTAATAGTCTTACGGACCGCCTCGTCATCTACGTCCCTCGCGGCCGAAAATAATCCTCCAAAGTTTACCAAAACGCCGAGCTAGAGACAAAATATGGCACCTATAGACGCCAGTGACGCAGCATCAACTTCCGTGCTTGAGCGCGTGCAAGACTTTGTCGGCGAGCACAAGAAGGCCCTAATTATCGCTACTGCAGCGGCGGTGGTTGCCGGAGCCGGTGTAGCGTACTACGCTTCGACATCATCAGCGACGAGCAAGCCGGACGGCGAGGGTGCTGACGGTAAGCCCAAGAAGAAGAAGACAGGCAGCCGTGGTGCTCGGAAGAGCTCGAAAGAAAAGGAGAAGAAACCCGATGGACCCATATTGGAGGAGAGGAAGCCCAAGCAGGATGGCGCAGCGGTGGAGGACGTTGGTGCGTGCTACGGTGTTTCGGCGCCACGCTGAGCTCAATTTCACTGTGTAGCTGAGGAAGACTATGAGAAATTGTCTGCCGAGCAAGTGCTTGCTCTTCCTGAGGAGGTGAGCTAGTTTCCAGCTCGCCCACCCCCCTGCTTCAGTCTGCATCCCATGAAGCTTAACTATGTTCTCGATTTCATACCCTGACACTGTGTTCTAGACACGCGCCAAAATCGCCTCAAGTTTCAAGACAAAAGGCAATGCCGCGTACCAAGCACGGGACTTCACCGCCGCCGCCGACCTGTACACGCGTGCCGTCCAGGTGTCGCCCCGCGAACCCGTGTTCTATAGCAATCGCGCAGCTTGTTAGTGCGACATTTCAAGTAGACCTGCAGCTAACTTACGTTCGAATGACCACAGGCTACATAAACATGACGCCACCAAAATTCGACCTCGTCGTGGAGGACTGCAACACAGCGCTCAGCTTCGACAAAAAATACCTCAAGGCGCTGAACAGGCGCGCGATGGCGTACGAGGGGCTTGAGAAGTGGGAAGATGCACTCAGAGATTTCACCGCCGCCACGATACTTGACCGCTTCCAGAATCAGGGCACAGCAAACTCGGTGGAGCGTGTGCTGAAGGTTCTATCGGCTCAAAAAGCCAAGGAAATTGTTGAGGTATGAGTCTGCCCACTTCGGTCACCACCCGCTAAAATATGCTCGCTCAGAACCGTGCACCGAGACTGCCCTCATATACCTTCATTTCTGCGTACTTCGCGGCTTTCCGACCACGCAAGTCTTGTTCGTTACTGTGTCATAACCCTTACTAAATAAACTACGGATATCTATCAGGCGCACATCCCACCCTCCCAGAAGAACCCAGTCAAGGCGACCAGACCCTACTATTAGCCCTGCAAGCCCTTGATGCCGCGGACTATGCTCATGCTGTAACCTTCGTGAATGAGGCACTCGAACAGGGAATCTCATGGGATGCCGGTCGCGCGGAGGCTTTGAACTTGCGGGGAACGTTCAAGTGCGTTGTTTCAACCACGTCACTCGTCTCGCGCTGACAATGGGATAGGTTCTTGATGGGCGAGATTCTCAGTGCCAAGGTCGACTTTGAGGAATCTGTTGCGCTCGTACCTACCTTCACACAAAGTCTGGTCAAGATTGCCAGCGTATACATGGAACAGGGTGACCCACAGCAGACGTTCGAGTGCTTCGAGAAAGCAATCGCGAGCAACAGCGAGGACCCGGACATTTACTATCACCGTGGGCAAGGTGCGCTTATTCCTGTTTCGTGGTTGCCGGCTTTTCAACAACTGGGTCGGTAGTGCTGTTTATCATGAACGAGTTCGCGGACGCGGCGATGAACTACACCAAGAGTTCGGAGCTCGACGACACGTTTGTGTTCAGCCACATCCAGCTTGCTGTTGCTCAGTACAAGATGGGCGACCTCGCGAAGAGCATGGCGACATTCCGCCGTACGCTACGCCAGTTCCCAAATCGGAGCGAGCCAAGCAACTACTAGTGCGTACTGCTCCTTGCGCATTGTCTCTAACTCCGCTGACTGGTGATGCAGCGGGGAACTGCTTTTGGACCAAGGACGTTTCGAGGATGCGATCGAGAAGTTTGACAAGGCAATCGAACTCGAGAAGCTGAAGTACGTTGCACACCTCGGCCCACTGCGCATCACTCACAGCTCGTACCTAGGTCTCCCCCGAACGTGCTTTCGCTAGTGAACAAGGGCCTCGCTATGTACCAGTGGAAGCAAGATATCGGCGCGGCTGAGCGCTGCTGCCATGAGGCACTGCGCGTCGACCCAGAGTGCGAGGCGGCGGTCGCAACGCTCGCGCAGCTCAGCCTGCAACAAGCGAAGATCCCTGAGGCGGTGAAGATGTTCGAGCGCCAGGCGGAGCTCGCGCGCAGCGAACCCGAGCTGATCAACGCGCTGACCTACCAATACGTAAGTCGTGATTTACCATGTTTCTTACATGTTCATACTGACGAGTTTTGCAGGCGACCGGTGCGCAGGTTGCGTTCTTGCAAGACTACCCCGACATGGCGGCCCAACTCAGCCAGATTGCGACGGGCATGGGTCCTGCATAGACCTGTCATTGCCCATTCGCTATCTTACGTTATACATACACCGACCTACCACCCACTGCAAAAGTACAATCTGCTTTGCGCTTGCCGTGACGTTACCACCACCGCATCCGCATCCCGTTCCGCCTGGCCAACCGGACACACGTCCTCTTATAATCCTACCGTCCCCCGCGTTTTGTCCGAGTGCCTCGCCTACATACATATCACGTCTATGTTTTCGTCCCGCTCTTTATTTCTTGTCTGATTCTTTCCATTTTCTCTTTTCATTTGCGCCCTTATGTCATTCATGATTTAATCGCCGACATTCGTGTCCTATTTAAGTACTCCAATGACGAGCCCACCACTACTCACCGCACCACAGACCGCAGCCCTGGCTCGGTATTTCAGTTGTTCGATTAGATTTATTTTCAGTGGCATGCCAAGCCGGGGGTGGCGTGCGGTGGCGGGCAATCATGTCTGGCTACTGAATTGCGCTCTTTGCAAGAATGGTCCCCGATTTCCTTTAGACCCCATTCCGTCGCCTCTCCCGTCGAACGGATGTGGAATGTCCTGCTCCACGATTGGGCGATAGCTCGGATAGCTGCCGGTAAACGCAAAATAACCTTATCGCAGGTGTAATTTAAGAACTGGGCTCTGTCCAGTGAAAGAGTTGCATTCCGTAAAGTTTGCACGGACGAATCCTTATGTTTCTTAAGTATGGTCGTTGGAATATTTATATAGGCGGCGCGGAGGGAATTGGGCGGGGTTTGAACAGGGCATGATGCTCGCACTCAATAACTTGCTTCCTTCCTCCACGCACAGTTTGAGCCCCGTATAAGGCCCACAAAGTGCGCCGCAGAGCATCTCTTGCTCGCTCGCTTTAATGACTATCGTTTTACAGGTTACCGGCGCTAAAACTCATGTTTCCGGCTCAACAACGCAGAGCAAGGAACCAGTGAACTATCACTGCACCTTCACAAGCAACGTTCCGTCGACTGCAGAATCCGAGCACGACGCAGGGGCCCTGGTTTCAAAAGACGTTCTAAGCCTGGAGGCGCAGACTGCAACATCGTCTACATTGCCACCTCCGCCAAAAGCAAGCCGGAATCTGACATCGCGGAAGCGCTCGTCTTCAGCTCAGTCGTTGTGCAAGCCGATTGCAACCTCACGCTCTACCACATTTCTCGCGTACAAATCTACATCTTCACCCCGCCTACCTGCCTTTGAGACGCCGCCACCGTCATACGCTGAGACCGCCTCAACAACGTCCATGAACTCCGATACCGGGGACGACGATGACGTGATATACACCGCGCGTTTTGGTAGCAGTGCACGAACCCCGCGGGGCAGCTCGCAGAGCTTGCGTAGCCGCATATTTGGAATGGCATCGACGCATGCGCAGCCAGCGCGTACCCGCGACAAGCTGATTTCGACAACCCCGGGCGTGTTGTGCGCCGGTGAGACGGAGACGGAGACGGACGAGCCGGTACGTGGCTTCTCCATCTCATGTACACCGAATTACTTACTTCCGTCCAGTCTCGACACCTACCGACTGCGCGCATTGTTCCTTCTTCCGGCCCCATCGTGCCTCCAACGTCGCTAGAACGCGGCCTGACACCGCTGCTTTTTGAATTCGCGCGCCTCCTCTCTATCGTTCCTGCTGTGTTCGGCACGCTCTATAACGTGTATCATGTTATCTACCCGCCCAGTGCAGATGGTACGCCACGGCCACCACCGCAACGCGTCGATTTCTTCGTGTCTGCTCTCTGGGTGGGTCCTCTGCCGCCCCGTCGAGACCCGCGCTAACCTTCCACAGTCGATCCTCACGGGCTACCAGTGCCTTGCGCTCGCAACGGGGCTACTCGGACGGTGGCGGTTCTACTACCCTCCGCTCGCGACGCTCGTACGCCTTCTTGCACTGCAGGGCATCTGCTGGCCCGCAACGCAGCTCACGCTCACTGTCCTCGGCCACGCCGCGCGCCCCGTCATCACATGGGCCGCGATCGGCACGACGACATGCATGAGCCGCAGCGTCCAGATGTGGGTCACGAGCAACCTCTGGTGGGAGCGCGACGCGGGCGCGAACGCGGGTAGCGCACCGGCTCCCGCAGGGAGCGAGCGGCGCCGCGGGTGGCGTCGGTGGGGTGGCGGCGGTGCGTGGGGTGGGCGGCGGTGGGACTGGCGCGAGGTCGGTGTGCAGTGCGCGCTCCCTGCGGGGATCGTATATGTTGTGACGGCGTGGGCGGAGCAGCTGCGTCGCGAGTGGGAGCTCGCCGCGTGCACGCGGGAATGTTGACCAACAACGTACACGGCTCACGGGTGGTTATAGATGCCTGGTATGTTACTTACATTCGTATTTATTCGCCTTTCTCGGGGTCCCTCTTCTCTATGGGTTAGCGTGTGTTTTTACGCGTCCAGGAGCCTTGTATAAATTATTTGTTAAAAGTACTGATATCGGTTCTCTCGTTAAGTAGCAGCTCTTAGATTTCTTTACGTATGGATCTTCTGTCATAACGTCGGTTCTTATTCATGTATCTTGTAATTATCAGCAAATAGGTCAATTGATTGCAGAACAGTGAGAGGGCGTTTTGTTGAAGATCAAGCACTTCAAGCAATTGTGAAAAACAATCTGGATGCTTCATGCACGTATCATATCAAATTATAGATAAAGTTGCGCGATAGTCATCCATACAAATGCTGAAAATTTTCCTCTTACTACCTAGCGCCCATCTAGAAATCGGCAGTCAGAGGTATGCTGTCCGGCACAATACCGGGCCGCGATAATGAGACTCAGAGGACGAGTTGGGAAAAAATATCCTAATTTAGAAAGTAAAAGTTATTCTTGGCATTGTACTGACTCCCACCGAAAACGCTACAGTTGTGAATCTCAAGTGAATTGTTCCCAGGACGTTTGTAACACGTTGTAAATGCTCTGTCGTTTTTTTGGGCAGCTCTAACCAATGATGAGCCTGGCTCTGATGTTCTTCGAAAAAATTGCCATGTGTTGGTGATATGAATCTCCGTCGATTCACGTATTATTCAAGTGCTTTAATTTTCTCAGTAGATACACGTTCAGCCAAAATATTGTTGATCAGGGAGACAGGATTCGTTTATATGGATTGAAATACTGGGGAGCGCAGGAGGCGCCTTGTAAGCGCCCGTGGAGATGTGGCACATTAAATTTAGATTGCCTGGGTAATTGTTATCTTCAGAGCTGGGTTCTCAAAAAGTCCAGACACATCAACAGCCCTCTCACGGGTGGATACTACCTTCAAACCCGCGAATGAAAGATCCCTTTAATTCAAGCATGGCCGGGAATATACATGAGAATATCCTCTGCAAATTTATTTGGCCTCATGCAAGCCTCATGGCTGGCGTGGCTCTAAGATATTTGAGAGTCGGACTGGTCGCATGCGATATTACTAGAATATCCGCAAAACTCATTTTTTGGGTCTTCTTATTCAGGAAACAATTCCTGGTTAATAATGGGTGGTCTATCTCCGGTGATCAAGGTGAACATGTCACCTTGGATGAGTTATTCAGATCATTACTTCGCTAAATATATGAGAAACATGTACACGCGGGGGATGGAGGCCGCAGGCACGTCTTGATTTGTTGTCTAGCTTCAACTACTCCATGAGCGACGCGCCTTCCTCACAGTCCTCGCGAATCGCCGTTGTGGATGACACCGACCCCTCCATGGCCTTTGTTGGCACATGGTCCCACGATCAGGGAATCACCGGTATTGCCACGCCGTACGAGGAGAAAATAACAGGTCTAGCTTACAACAGTACGGCGACGTCCACCATATTCAACACCTCTCACTTCGAGTTCAATTTCAGTGGTATGTACCACTGGGCGACCCTTCTTGCTGCACGACGTCTGATTCTCTCATGCTACCGCAGGTTCATATATTGAGATTACGGGTGGGATCAACTTCGAGCCCACCAATGTAACGTTCGCAACATGTCTCATCGACGGGGTGGTCGTCTCGAATGTGTCAAGCGTGAAGATAATAGGGACCAACGGAAATACGCTATGCTCTGCCCCAACACTCTCCGATGGCCCTCATGCACTTTCGATCAACCTTAGCGGAAGTATAGGCTCATACACGCCCGCAGCTGGGGCAAACAATGCTCCGAATTCCGTTTGGATAGATGCCGCCTTATATGTCCCTAGTCCAAGCGTCGCGATGAATGAAGTACCGGCGCTTATAGTTTACCCTGATGACGCGAGCTTGCAGTACTCGCATGGATGGAGCTCAGACAATACGCTGATAAGGACATCCCCGATGCTAACACACCAGCCCAATGCGTCTGTGACATTTCTGTTCAATGGTGCGTATAATGGTCCTATATTTAATCTAGTCGGTCCGGTCCTGATATAAATTTTTGCTATATTTGTTAGGAACTTCCGTGGATTACTATGGACAGCTTTCTGACGAATCTAGCGACAATAACACATCAGCTACATTTACCATCGATGGCGGAAGCCAATCTCAAATTCCCTTGATCAATTGGAATCTTGTTTCCACCCCCGCGAATACCCCATTATTTCAATCCGGGCCTCTTCCTGACGGCCAGCACAACCTGACGGTGGTGTATAATGGAAATGCAACAACTGTTGCGCTGGCACTTCAGAGCGTCATTTTCCAGACTAGCCCATCTGATCGCTCGAGTACAAATATCACCAGAGCCAGTCCCGCTAGTCAGACCGCTTCGTCGAGCAGTCCAAGTTCAAACGGCAGTCTTAAAAACGGTGATTCGCAAGTGGTGCGCATTGTCGCCGGTGTCTCTGGAAGCCTTGTTGCTCTGGTCGGAGTTGTTCTAATATTACTTCTCTTTCGGCGCCAAAGAAACAAAAGAAACGTTGCGCGGATCCGTGCGGAGATTCTTAATCCAGAGTTTGATGACAGAGCCTCCGTCTCATCAGCGACCATCCCTACTCCCTTCTCTTTAGTTAATCAACAATTTGACAGCATGGTCCCCAATACCTCGGAGATGTCGCACTATGAAACCAAAGAAAACTTGTCGGAATGGACGCAAAGGACCCAAATCACTCCCCATCCTTCAAATCACAAAATAGTAAGCTCCCCACCGGAGTATGTTCCTTGACTCTTGCGGATGCTAATTGTACTATCGTGTACTCACTGTGTACTATACTGCTCGAATCAATTCAACGGTTTTGTGCCTAACATCAACAAGGGCCGCACTCATTAAAAAGGATTGGGGAATGATGTCCTAATAGGGTGAGTGCTTGATCTCTTAATCCTTGTGTATATTCCGAAACTGCTCTGGCAGTTGTCGAGTTATTTTTCTTTTAGCGTCTATTTATAAAGTATCGCGATCAATAACAGTCGCGTCGCGAGAATAACAGTCGCGTCGCGACTTGGACACGGCCTTACGCGGTTGGGATTTCAGGTAAATCCGAGTACTTACCAAAGTGTTTCTGAATCTCAAGCCCACGTCGAGTCATAGGCTCGTGGAAGTTAGCCCACGGTCAGGCCGTTGCCACTTATGCACGACCAAATAAATGCCGGCACATGCTGTTTTATTTAAATTGGCGTGGCAGAGTCAAAGAGCGCCCATCCGCAGACCACTACTACATACCCGGTGCATCCCATTGTGCTCGATGCCTCTCCACCATATCAGCCTCAACGTCGCAGACATCGACAAATCGCGCGAGTTCTATCTCGCCGCACTCAAACCGCTAGGATATAAATTGGCAATGTCCTTCCAAGAGGGCAAAGTGCTCGGGTTCGGTGTTGGCTGGAGCTACGACTTTTGGATTGCAAGCTGCGATGCAGAAAATGCCAAAGGCGAAAAGAAGAGCCTCAATCCCACTGGGCCAGTCCATATTGCATTTGCCGCGTCAAATCGAAAGCAGGTTCGCAAGTTCTATGAGGCGGCAATGTAAGTTGTGACGCTGTCTTCTGACGCGTAATGCGCCAGCGCTGATGATTGTCGCCACCTCTAGTGCCGCGGGTGGAAAATGTAACGGTCCACCTGGACTGCGTCCTGAGTATCTTGCGACGTACTACGGAGCCTTTGTGCTTGACCCGGACGGAAGAAATCTCGAAGCCGTGTGCCTCAAGCCGGGATTCATTGCGGACTCGTGGGGGCTTGTTGGTTGGAGTGTCGCGTTGACCTCGGTGGTAGCTGCTGGAGGTGTGATTGCACAATGGGCTGGATGGTTCTAACATAACAAACCGGAACATAACATTACTGTAAAAGCGCGTCGGGGTCTGGTAGACATTCTTCAGGAATGGCAGGGCTCAGGCCTTCGGTAGAATGGTAAATCATTCACGTCCGTTTCATCCTGATGTTCGTTCTTCTTCACCGGTACATGTCTATCCGAGTGTGTCAACCGTTTCTGCAAATACTAGTGTCGAATCTTGGTTGAATCTAACTTTAATTAAGTCTTGAGAAAGTTGAGTGTTGGCCGGGCGTGAGATAAATAAATGCTGTGCTGGAGCCGGAAACGGCCACGTGACGAGCATCCCTAGGTTGACGCCATTGCCGCTGAGCTCCAGAAGTTGAACGCCAACAATGGACTCAGCCACATCTTCAAGACGTCCAGATGCTAAAAGGAAGCTGGTTGTCGTTGGGGACGGTTAGTTTACGCGCTTTTGACCTTCCTGAATTACGGTGGTGGCTAACTCACAGACATCTAGGTGGTTGCGGCAAAACCTGTCTCCTAATCGTCTATGCTGAGAATCGTTTCCCGGAGGTACGTCGCTAATAACAAGAAGGGGATGAAACTCTGATATTCAGATCATGGCCTGTAGGCATATATTCCAACAGTGTTCGAGAACTATGTTACACTCGTACAACACGACTCTAAACTCATCGAACTGGCGCTGTGGGATACCGCCGGCCAAGAAGAATACGACAGACTGCGGCCATTGAGCTACCCAGAAAGCGATGTCATTCTCATTGTGTTCTCGATCGACTTCCCCACCAGCCTCGCCAACGTTATTGACAAGGTACATCTGCTTTAGTCGTCTGCGAAATACTGACTTATTTCGTGCCCTTCTATGTCCACAGTGGTACCCAGAGGTGTCCCATTTCTGCCCCTCAACACCGCTACTCCTAATCGGCACTAAGACGGATCTACGTTCTGATCCTACCACCAAACAAATGCTTTCAGCGCAAGGACAAGCGCCTGTCACCCCCGAGCAAGGGGCAACAGTGGCCAAAGACATCGGCGCAGGCTACAAAGAGTGCAGTGCAAAGACTGGAAAGGGCGTCAAGGAAGTTTTTGACGCTGCGCTTCGAGAAAGCTTCAAGGGACGCTGGGGCCGGAGTATGAAGCAGAGGAAGTGCGTCGTCATGTAAATCCCAGCGGCGCCTGGACGTACGTTTCGCATCTCTCCTTCCTTCCGCAGCTTTACCGTATCTTTCCACTTCTTTCCAGCTTTTCTTTGGATACCACTGCTGTTCTGCCAGCTGTTGTTGTACTCTCTCGAGGTCCGCGGACACTGAAGCTTCTTACGGTCGCTACATCTTCAACACCCACTTTCGATAGCGATAAGCTGGATCTATCGTTCATCGCATTCTCTTTGCTTCCTGGGTGCTTGGCCTTTGCTCTACTACTGCAATCATACAGGCTTCCTGTCCACTGTCTTCGATGCTTTACTTTGTGCGCTTTATCCCTCGTCTGTGCAGCACGCCCATGCTTTCATATATCCTCTCACGTACATATATTTATTATGACCCATTTCTATCCTCTGGACATTCCAACGAATCAGCTCGACTCTGCGATCAATCACGACTGTATACGCATACTTTGCCAAGTTGGATGAAGAAATGCTATGATACAACTACGATTATGTGCAAATATGTACAATAATACTACAAGAGCTTCACTGACAGCGCGAAGGAGTACGCGGTGCCTTGCCCGCTAATCACAAACCCCGATCTGGGTCTCATTCTAGTTTCTGGGAACCAATCCAGGACTTACGTGGATCTTGTTCCAGGTCATGCGCATTCATATCTGTCGTTGGCGCCTTGCCCACCTCTTCCCGTAGGCTCTGCGCGTTGGTAAGCGCACCTTCGACTGTGCGGTCCCACTCCGCGATCGGGTGCGTCTTCTCTTCCATGTGCAACCCAACCTCCGCGAGGCCCGCAAGGATCGGCTGGAAGATCTCCCGCGCGAGCGGGCGCTGCACGCCGGCGCCCTTTACGCGGCCGTCCGCAACGAGCAGCGCCGCGAGAGCGACGGGGATGCCGACCGTACGCGCCATCGCGCTCGCGGGGCGCTCGCCGCGGAAGCCGACGTGCGGGGTTTGCGTCGCGTAAGTGATAAGCGTCGACGTCGTGCGCTCGCGGCGGCCTGTCGCAGGGTGCGCGGTGATCACCTCGTGCGCGAGAACGACCATGTCGCGCTCGTGCGGTGCATAGCGCAGGTGGTGGCCCAGGAGGTACGCGAATATCTGCAGTGGCGAGAGCTCGCCATCAGGGAGGGGTGGCATGGGCCGCTGATCATGAGAGGCAAGGAAGACGGGCGGTCGGACGAGACCTAGCCATTCGAGGGCGTCCTGTAGTGGCTGCAACTCTTCGGGAGAGAGAAGGGAAGATAGCGATGGCAGGGTCTTGGACGAATCGAAGATGAGCGAAAGACAGTGGGGGAAGAACGTCTCCCAGCCTGCTAGGCGCATACGCCCACGCTCGTTGAGGAATCCGATCTGCTTGAATGAGCCCATCAGGTTACTGAAACCCGGGTGTCTGCAAAGAATTAGGCAACAGATAATGAAGCGCACGTCAATAATCACCTGAGCGTGCCGCGCACGAAAGTAGCAAGCGATTCCGATCGGTCTAGGTGGTACCTCTTGATGTACCCCAAGCTGTCTCTATTGGGGAGACCCTCCAGCGGGAAATCACTTGTTATGGGCAACTTTGGGAAATATGAAGCCAGCAGCTTTTGCTGCGGGACATAGACCTCCTGCACAACTAATTAGAAACCTCTTCGACCATGACTGATGGCAGACACTTACTTTCTTGTCAAGTAGATATTTAGCATCATTCAACGCAGCAGTGAGCACACCGAGCGGCCTCCAGCTAAATTTGTAGCGCAAAGGGACATATGAATCCTCGGGGGCCGGAAGTCCACCGCAGAATGAGGTGAACGACAGGACCCTTTTACCCTCCCTAGAGATACCGCCCAACATCTCAATCGCCGAGCAATGGTCTATACCCGGGTCAAGTCCAATTTCATTCAACAATATGACCCCTGCATCCTGAGCCCTGCAGACGAGTCTTCAGTTCGTGTGTAGTTCAACAATTTCGTGAGCATGACTTACGCTTTGTTAAGTTCCTGCATTTCAGGAGACACATATGACGCGGTGACCAGATGGGTCTTGTGACGAATACAGAATTTGGCGATTGTGGGGTGCATTGTCGCTGGCAACAAACTAAGGCGCAAGATGCAATTTAGTATATGGTCAATGGAGCCGAGGCTGGTATTCACCTGATAACGACATCGCTTTCTTCGAGTAGCGGTACGAAGCTTTTGGGATCGGCCACGTCTACGATCCGGTACTTGACATGCAGATGCGGCGCCACCAAGGCCTGCATCTCCATCAATGAGTCGCTGCCTGAGTGATTTCGCGTGAAGCCCATCCTTCCGTCATATTCATTAGAGAAATATACGCACCAATGACCAGTTCGATGTCCTCCCGCGTTGCAAGCATATCAACCGTAGGCTGTGCGACCATCCCGCTTCCAAGCAGGAGAATCTTCTTCTTCGGCGTGTGGCGTCCTGCAGCTCGCCATTCCACGTCTGCGGGCGTGCTCTCCGAGAGTACCGCTGATGCGTCGCTCGCTGGCAGTGCAGACGTCTGCTCTTTCGCTTGCGCACTATAGTAAGCCTCTACCGAAGGCAGTAGCCACGCGTGCTTCGCCGTCAGCATTCCGTCCTTCGCGATCGTCGCGCGCTCGAGCACGGCTGGGTATGGTGGGGCCGCGGTACCAGTCTCCGCGAGCTCGCCTTGCCAGGCGATCGCAGCCGTCAGGTGGGGCATGAGAGCGTCAGAAAAGCTGCGTGACGCGTCTAGCGGGATGGATGCGGGCAGGATGTCGACGGACATCATCTGTACGGAGGGCAGTGAGGGGTGTAGACCTGGTGGGCGAACCTTGTAGAACGGAGCAGAGAGCGTTGTGGCTTTAGTGAGGAATTCGAGGCCACCCTTGAGAGCATGCAGCGTGAGCGTCCGACAGAGAGGTTCGTAGGAGGGGAAAACAGACCTCAACGTCGCAGCTGATGTCGCCTATGTTGGTGAGTCTCGCGCCGCCGAGATCCGCTGCGCGGAAAAGACCGGCAATGAGTTGTTCGTTGGACATTAACCTTGGGAAGGATGGGGCCCACCCGGCGCCGTTCAAGAAGAGGGTTAAATAAGGGGCGACCTATTTCCACATTTAGATGAGATGGTAAAGACAAAATTTGAAGGTAGTTCACCTTCTGGGCAAATGCAGAAGTATAAGATTGCGGTGATTGATAGTAATGTGCCCTGTCGTATTTCCCGCCATCGACTCTCACAAAGTAATCTTCGGGTTTAGGATGAACAAGGTATATCTAGAGGAAGCTAAGTCAGAAGTTAACCCATGGAAGAAAATATATATACCTTCTTGAGGGCATCCCCGTCTAGTCTAACGATGGACGGTAGATCGGCAACGGATATATGTTGAATTGGAAGTTCGGACAACATGGAAAGACACCCTTGGGCAACATTCCCGGTTCTGTGTCGAAGGTAAGAAGAAAAGTATGTGGAAGAAAGTGAGACAATGCCCATACCCCGTAACACCAAAAATAAAAGGGCCCAGTTGTGGCGGGGTGCCTTCGGTTGCGATAACCTTGCCTATTTGCCGTAGTGCTTCACGCAACTGTTTCAGTGAAGGTAAAGTGTGAGGTCGAGGGGTATACTAAGGAACGTCAGAATGAGAAATACGCGAGTAGTAGTGAACTTACGAGAAACGGCGAGGCGACGCCAATTTCAAGATGCGCATGTGCCATGGATGACAGGGACTCAAGAACACCGGCAACTGGACGGAATTAATGGTGAATATGCAGACGAACATGAGCAAACGCACCCCCGGCATACCACCCGAATCCTACTGTCCTCTTCCCATTCTCGTCCGTCAACAACTCAAAATCAACAAGCCTGTCTCCTTTCAACGGTGGATTAACGAACTTCGCTAACAGTGGAGTGTTATATGGCTGTCCTTTTGCGGTATGGGAGAACATGAAATGAGTCTTCGATGGACGATTCGCGTCTGAACTACAGCCGTCTACTTCTGATATGGGAGGTTCCTTGATTCCAAGAATGATATCTGCCCCCTTCATAGAGCTAACCAGCTTAGCGCCTGCCTGAGCTATGAATTAGGTGAAGTCGGATTCGGAGAAAATGAATAAGTACCTTCTTGTATTCGTCATCCTTGAACACTCGTCTGGCACTGGGTGCCACCACAACCTGCACCTTTCCGGTTGACGTTAACTTGTAGACTGCGTCCGGTGTAAGAGGTGCTCGCCGCTCCCATATCCGCGAAGAGTCCTCGGCGCTGTGAACAGATCAATGAACAGGCCATAAGCACAGGTGAAACATATAGCAAATAACATACCGAATGCCGACATGAATTCTCGGTGGTCTACGAAACGGAACCTTGGCCATGATGGGGAGATCGACTGCAACTGTATTGCTTCTTATAAGCGCCTTGAGATCCGAGCCGAGGGAGCAGGAGGAGATTAGCTAAGTCGGCACATACGACCTTGATGGGCCACTGTATGGGGGTGGTTCTTGGATGTGCTACCACGCGAATTTTCAATATCTGCTATTTAACTAGTGAAGAGGGATACACAGGGGCCTTTTGGAACGCGCTTAAACGCGCTCGTCGCCCAGAAGAATGAAATACGGCAAGTCGTTTGTCCGATGTGCTTCTGTCAGAACCTATATCTTTATTGGCGTTCCTTCGTTAAGACTGTATTTGAGGGTTCAGTCAAGCCGTATCGTATATATAGAATCCTATACCGACACTGACGGTATATGAGGCTGGCAAATAAGAAAGAACCCGGATCTCTGGCAGAGGAGTGAGGAAAGGAACCATGCCATCTTTCACGGCCAAAATGAACCACGTGGACAATCAGCAAAAACAGGGGCGCTACTTTCTAAAATAGCTATGCACGCACAGCACAGAACGCTGATAAGAAATGGGGCGTAAAGATTCAGCTTGTATCTCTAATCATGTACGCCTCAGCACCAGAAATACATTGTCCGGTTTTATGCTCTACTACTGTGATTTTGTTGCCATTGAACAAGACATTCAAATTGATCAAGAGAAACAAGCCAACTTACCGGACTTACATCGTATTAGTAACGGCGTAAGAAGTGGTTCAAGCACAGTTCATCGCGCACTGTTTATCCTACGATCTACTACGGGAGCACCCTATATGTAGGTACCCAACATGTGCATGAACCCTCAAGGCCTCATTAACGGACTGATCCTGCCCATGCGGTAATAAAGCACCAAGCGTCAGTGACATCATGCTGCCAACATGCTGCGATAAGTCATCCTCCTCACGCTTACCGGGGGTATCTAAGGGTAATCACCATCCTATGATACTTGTAATAAATACACACATGTTAAAGATTACTTACACCTCTCCGCGCTCTCCCCATATCCAACACTTACAGATCTGAACTAACGGGTTACGCACAGAATCAAGCACCAAATTCTGGACTAACCTCCTAAGATATGACGAAATAGGCTTCCCCTGAGGACTATTTCAAATGCTTTGCAGTTGTCAGATAGCTCTCGGGCAGCCACTCGGGTATCGACCATTCTTCGCCGCGTATCTTCGCTTTAATCATACCGGCGACGGCCTCAGCGCTGCCCATAGGTTAGCCTGGATTCGGAGAGGTGCAAGGCGCGACATACCAAGCATAAGCGCGAGGCATACCATGGCCGGAATACCCAGCAGCAATATACTGACCTTCCTGCCGGTAACGAGCTGGGCGCCAGTGATTGTTATGTATCAGCGCGCCCACCGGCCCGACCTGCAGAGCAATTAGCACGACTGGCCATAGAGAAGAATCGAAGACTCACGAATGGCTCGCCGGAAGGCGTAAAGCCCATGATCCCCGTCTAAATCTCTGAATTTAGTCAAACCCCCCAGAAGTAACAGCACCGCGACGCACCCATTCCATCTCCCAGCCCTGATCGGCAGAGAACTTCCCGGGGAAGACAGAGGGCATGAATTCATGCAGAGCCGTCGACACGCTGGGATTCAGGACCGCATCGTCCACAACGCCTGCCTCTAGCCTCCCGCCCGAATGCTCGCGACCGCCGCCGAAGATGATAAGCGGGTTTACGCTGCTATTCGTGCCCTGATAGCGGGGGAACCAGTACTCCCATCCACCGCCCCCACCATCCCAGGCATTCAGCCACGCAAGTGCGGACGCGTTGACTGTCGCGCGCACGGCGCCGACCTGGCCGCGCGTGGGGACGATGGTGTGTGCCTTCAGTGGGGGCAGGGTGTCTACCTTCGGTAGGGGCTGGATGGGCCGTTGTGGGGTCTGCAGAGAATCGCCGTTGGCACCAGTCCACGCTGTGCGGCTTTTAGGACTTGCACCGAACGGAATACTTTCTGCTCCGGGCAAGCCCTTCTCTGTTGTGGAGGTGCCACGAGCCTTGGAGCACATCTTGGATGGGTGTCGATCCGCCATGAAGGGGAGGAGATATCCTGAATAAGCGTTCGTCGCGTGCACGACGTACGAGCATTTGACGTCTCCGCGCGGCGTGCCAAGTATCCACCGTTTCTGTTTCTCGGAAGAAGATGGCGAGTTCTGGTCCACAGAGTCCCTCCTTGCGGGTAAAATACTTGTGACAGGTGTTTTGGCGTGCAAAGCCACGTTCGAGGTCTCATTGAAGAGTGCAGTCACAAGTTTGCAGGGCCAAAGGTTGTGTGCAGCATACCAGACGCCTGTGTAGTTCAATGCAGGGCTGAGGCCGAATTTCTGATATAAATGAGCATTAATAATATACTGAAGGAAATTTTTTACCTTCTGCAATTCCTCATTTCCAAGCCATCGGACACCCATCTCACCCTCAGCGATCAAGCCAGCGGCTTTGGCAGCCTCGTAATCGTTACGTGCATCTATTTCTTCTTGCTCAGTTCTAAGCAGAGTAATATGGCCACCCTCTACGAGATCGACTTCGTCCTGCAAGCCACGGGTACTTATAAAGTTCACGAGAGAATCTGCGGTATACTTTTCCAGTAGGTATGTCTTGATGGCCTCGGACGTGTTGTGCGAGGCTTGCCGGGAGATAAATGAGTTAAACACATTGCGCACGAGATGGCCACCATTTCGTCCTGGATGCTGTTGTAAGCCAACAAGGCGCGTGCTGATTTTGAAAGCATTTACCTGTTGCACCAGAGCCTTTGAATAGATGATATAATTACACCGAAACGCAAAGAAAATAGACAAAACACGCACAAAATTCCCGGGCCTCGAAGATAGCTATACTCGGTTTCTCAGAGCCGTTCGAAAGATGCCAAGCGGTGCTGATGCCTGTAATCCCGCTCCCAATGATGCAGACATCCGCTTCCTGAGTGAGCTCGCCTGTGCTACCTACTTCTGCCAAAGGGTTGGCACCAGGCGTATTCAACCAAAATGACTTGGTGGGGTTGTCGACGGGGAGCGAAACACCGAATACCGGCTGAAATGGGTCAGGCATCCTTCCGATCCCCTCCCATAGACGCGAGTGATCAAGGATATGCGAGGTCTGCGTTCGAAGTGCGCCTTGTGATTCATCGAACACGGATTGGCTTCCATTGAGTAGTTCAAGGGTATCATGGGCCAGCGCAGCGCATATAGACCATACAATATGATAGAAGGAAGCAATCCCAAAGGGACCAAAGCCTAGCCACGGTGTCGCCCTCATCGTGGTTCAAGAGCAAGAAGAGTGTGACGATAGGCCGACGGCTGCAACAGAACTGTCGGCCATTGATAACGATAAGTGATTGCCTAGATCAACCTCTCGACTACTTAGGCTCATCAGTACGAACTATTCCTGGTAAATTTTTGGCGCATAAATCACTTCTGCCTTTGCCTTGTTGATTACGGGTTGACACAGAACAGAGTTGGGACAATCGCAGCAAGATTCGTGGCAAGAAGTGATGGAGATCCGGGAGCCCGGACCGATGAGGACAGCGGAGATTTCCGAAGTCTGCATGACTTTGACATGACTTCAAAATTATCCAGCTACACAGCGGTGCGCAGGTTTGGCGCAGGTAGGCAAATCTTCACAAGAACTTATCGTTTATGAGAAAATGCAGAGAAAGAAACACGACTTTTCGAGTAGCACAATTTTTTGACGATCTGTAATTTACTCTTAGATTCCAAGCCAACAGCGGTACAAAATATATAGGCAATTGCAATCAGAGATGTTTGGAAATCAGGATTCTGACTGAAATGTGACTGGTAATAAACATCCTCTATCTACAGACTATGCAAGCGAGCAGTTGTGGTTTGGCAATAATCATCGATTAAAGTACCCCAGTTCGACGATGCTATTTCTACCAATTCTCGTGGGCAGGGCGGACTAGAAATATTTGCGTTAAACAAAATCAGCTCGGATTCAGGGGCGAAATTATAACATACGGTCAATTTCCCAGGTCCACGCAGAACGTCCTTGATTAACAAGGTAGAGATAGGACTAAAGCCCTGTTAGTCATATCCTTACAAATGTCTACGCCACACTCACCGATGCAATGTCTTCGGGGTTGAGGCGAACATTCTCATTTGCCTTCCACTCGGCGGAGCGCGACTCGGCGCGGTTGGTAAGAATGCCTCCGTCGATGATTGCCTATGACGAGTTATTAAAGCCAGAAGAACGTAGCAGTGAGCGAGCGTTCACGTACATGTGCAATGTGAATGTTATCCCCCCCAAACTCTTTCGCCAAGCTCTGCGACAAGGCGCGCTTTCCAAACTTTCCAGCCGCGAACGCGCTCATGATGCTATGACCGCGCACGCTAGCGGCAGCGCCCGTAAAAATCAATGCACCTCGCTTTCCATTCGACTGCTCGATGTCGTTCTCCTTAAATGCGAGTATAGCGCCTCGCGAAAATGAGAACGCGGCTGCAATGTTCGTCTGGATACAGTCCTGTACTTCTTGCGGCTTGATCTCGAGGAAGGGTTTCCACACTCCGTGCGAAGCGTTAAACAATGCCGCGCGTATGACGTATTCGGGCTTGGGGAACCTAGCATGAATCGCGGTCCAGGCGGAGGAGACGTCCTCGTCTGAATAGGATGTTACAGGAAAGGGGACAGCCTGACGGGAATAATATGAGCGTAGCTATAGCTACAGCTGGGGCTACTCACATCCCCTCCAGACTTGTTAATCTCGTCAGCAATTTTCTCGACATTCGCAGCGCCTCGGGCGACGAGAGCAACGCTATACCCGTTCTTCGCAAACAAGCGCCTGCAACGAAAATATATTTGTAAGGACAGGTTTCTTTTTGTAAAGAGAAATAAAATCTTACGCCGTCGCAGCTCCAGTTCCGGTGCCATTTCCGAGGCCTATTACCACACGATGAGGATATAAACTTAGATGAGCTTTGTAAAAACATGCCTACGACTACCAGAACGCGTTTCGCTACCTGTGATGCCATTTCAATATTAGGAGAGAAGATCGAGGAAAGGAAGCAAATTGTGCTGAGGATCAACCTATTCAACTGCTTCCCGGATAAATAGTGGCTTCAATACGACCTGGGAACCCTTGTCCTGAATCTAGAACTTCACAGAACCTTCGACAAGGTGATTGTTTGTAAGATTATGCACAGTGCATTGTCGTTCTTCTTGGTATGGGTGACTAACATGTTGAGTCAGCATGGGTAAGTTTGTGCTTTGAATTGAATAAGTGTTTGACTTGAACGACGCGCGTACCAGGCCGCGCGTTGCTCGATAAGATGCTCGCTCGTACGTCATCTCATTCTTTAAATCGTTCAAAGATGTTTTGTAATTTATTTTGGTAGGCACAAGAAACATCTAGGCTCGCTGATGCGTGCTGCAGCTTCCTCGTATTTCTCCCATGCGCTCTACCGGACTCACTGCAAAAACTCTGGGCCACGGTACGGGTCTGTGAATTTTCAAAATTAGCTTCAAACAATGTGAGTGCCCCAGCCCCAAGGGTGCCCGAACACTCGGTTTATTTCGTACGTCATGGAAATTCATTTCAAAAGAGATAAATGACATATACTTCAAATAGATTAGAATTGACGTAGATAGTGTTAGAGGCTTAATAGAGGCTTGCGTATAGACTTTCTAATGAGTCTACAGCAAATCTGCAGTTTGAATGCATCTCGGAAGTGGCCGCCGGGAATCTAATATTTGAAACACCGCGAACAACTTAATCGCCGGGGTCGGCCCAAGGTCGGCCGCCATGATGGGCTTCTCTCTTGCTTCTCTCTTCTTCTGTCATCGTCAGCTCTCCGGAGTAAATCATCGATTGCGAAACTTTCGACGCTGCCTGTTGATCCCTCTCCAGTACATACGGTTTGGGGCAGTTGTTATTTCCCCTTCTTAATTCACGAACAGATATGTGTTATGCCACATTAGTACAAGGTCACTGCACTTTTCTCAATCCCGATACAGCCATTCCTCAAGTCAATGGCACCCGCAGGCTCGTCGAATGCTTTCTGTGAAATTGTGGGAGACCTCAGCACTTCGTTGAACTAGCCTGTTCAAAAAACATACGTATGGCTGGTCTCATCTGACTTCTTCCTCTCATGGTGACGTTACAGCTTATTCTTTAATTATATTGCGAGGGAATATTCATCTGATACGCGTGCCAGATGCTTATCCATTCTACAAATTGAATGCCTGGAATTCTGGTTTCGTCGGAATCCTTCCAACGACCACCAACATCAACCATGACTAGTCAACCATATTATGCCAACTTCTGCTATTCTTTACCAGAAACCCTTCAGAGTGATCGTGTCTCCTTGATACCTTTTATAGTGCGTTATACTGATTGACTAGAGATCACATTGCAGACGGACTAATGGCTGGTTGCGCCTTTTAGCCCGAGGAGCACGCGCAGCTCTTTATCGATGAGGCACCCCCCGAGATGTTCAAATATCTCCCATTCGGCCCATTCACAGATGGCGCCGACTTCACTACCAACCTCTTCAACGTGCGTGTACGCGATAATCCTGGATACATCCTCTTCGCAATCTATGATAAGACACGCACAGCCTCATCTGCGGGCGCCTTCGCTGGCATCATTGGCCTTGTAAACTCCGACCCCGTGAACCTCATCACGGAGATTAGCTTCGTGATGATCCTACCCTCGTTTCAGCGCACGCACGTCGCGTCGCACGCCGTCGGCATCCTCCTACACTGCGCTCTGGATACCGCGCCGCACGGGCTCGGTTTACGCCGCGTCGTTTGGTTGGCGTTTGAACAGAATGAACGTAGCATGCGTCTCGCACAGCGCATGGGCTTTGTTCGGGAGGGAGTAATGCGCTGGGCGCGGATTCTACAGCCTTCAAAGATTGATTCAGGGAACGCGATTACGCTGCGGGACGGTGATCCGCGAGCAATGTGTCCCGGGGCGAATGTCGCAGTGTTCGCTTTGACATGGGACGACTGGGAACTCGAGTGGAGGAGTAAGGTAGACACTATAATGGCGAGAGTGTCGGTTTCACAATGAATATACTTTGGTACTGATGACCTCAATTATTGACCAGGAATTAGGATACCTGATTGATACCTAATCAGGGATCTCCACTGTGTATCTAGGTACCGGAGAATATCTGAAGGCTAATCGTCTGCCATTACATGATCCCAGGCACGTAAGTCTGAAGCCACTGGCATTGGGATCAGCTTTCCGCTATCCAAAAAAAGGTTCTGGGGAATTCGAAGCCGGTGAGACAATCAGAGAAACTAAAAGTTAATCGACTAGGATATTATTTCAAAGGGGCATCAGGGTGGTGAATGAAATCAAGTAATTACTCTTGACAGCTGCTCGCCGCTTAGCATTCTGTACTCACTGCTCAGCTTCACACTCGTAGAAAACCTGCCTCGCACGGTGATATCAGCATCATGTCAACTTCATGTCAGCGAGAGACCACCGCATTGAACATGTTCCTGCGAAAAACTCAAGCGAATATCATGACATCCTCAACACATGCCCAGGCTGACAGTTAGGCGGCCTTTGGTAGGCATCACAATCACTGATACCCCAGTTTTTCCGTCAGCGACCCCGACCTGCCTCTAATTAAAAGAAGGCGTTAGATGGTGTTAACCCACTGATAAGTTGAACTCCCCACTGACCCGCCATGATATATTTCACTCGACTTTCCCTCCCCATTTTCTGGGCAGCGGTGATCACTTTTGCCCACATTATCTACGGAGGTATATAAAAAATTGTTTTGCGGCGCAGTGTACTAGACTTACAGCCCCTCTATCTAGCCTCAATATCGGCAGATGGCACTCCTTCTGGTTTTATCCGGCCTTCGCTGCCTGCTCGGAAAAAGACAGATTTCAGTGGCATATTTTCTGATATCAAAAACCATAAGGTCACTCCGCTGCATGGACCGGAAAGCATTATCCAGAGGGATGTTCCCCCAGCACCCGATTTCTTCTCGCTCGTCTTTGGGCCTATTAATGCCGCTAACAACGCCGACGGGGTAAGCATTTTTTTCACGCAAGGTAACTGTCGGTTTAAATCAGCGCACACAGTTCATGGGTTTTGTTTCCCTCCCTAATTTCGACGTGGCCAGTTGTGCTGATCACTGTAACACCCGTGCGTTCGTGACTACCAACCCTCTCGATAACGGCGGACCATGCATCTTCTTCAACCTCTGGACCGCCGTCGTAAACGGGACGGCAACAGCTAATATCTGCAGTATGGTCAGTAGTGAATTCATGCGCACGATATTTTTTCTGCAACTGACTGGCTACTACCCGTAGTATACGACAGTGACCGACAGCTCTACTGCGACGAACACTGGCCAAGGCAATCTCCTCGTCACTAATTCTCTGGGGTACAGCCGCATCAGCCTTATCCAGGACGGTTCCTTTCAGGACTTTACCTGCATCATCACTCAAACCAACGGGTGTCCGTTTGTGCCAAGCGCATTCTGGACGCGCTTCTTCGACCCGTCGGTTCAGTATGACTTTGTCCTAGTCAATAATTTTGGCGGCCACAGCGGGACGTCCTCCGCTGATTTCTTCTTTGGCCCCCCAACACCCGACTCCATCGCTTCCGGCTCGTCGTTGACATACGCGCTTCCATTGGGCACTGTTCCTGGAACGAGTTACGTTATTTCACTCTTCGTCACGAACAGCAACCTTTTCCCGCCGCCTGCCAACTTAACGGGAGCTTTGATGTCTGTTTTGTGGAACGGCGTTGATGTCCTGGACGCGGTACAAGTTGGCCCAGAGACATTCAATGGCCTAACATTTTTCAATATTCAAGCGACGGTGGTCGCAAAAGGCAAGGATACATTTGTTTTAAAAAATGGGGGTGCGTTCGCACACGCCATGTTCGTAGACGATATTGCCTTGTTCCAGAAATGGTTTTAGCTACAGATGGTGTAGAGGTTGAACTAGGGAATTTTTTTAAAAAGACTTGACCTTGAATGCTGTTTTTAGGTGTCCTGGAAGTGGGACGAAATCGTCATATCGCACGAATATGAATTGGATATGTAGAATCCGTGTCAGTGCTGAATACAGTGGATACAGTGTTGAATCAGTGTATGTGTACAGTAGAAAAAATGAAAGAAATCATTCGTGATACAGAAGAGACTGGTGTGATGTAGTGATATGCCTGCAACACTCTAGTACGTCGAACCCATTGCGCCTCTTCGGCGACTCCGTCCTGTCCTCCGGCCGGTTCTCCTCGATCCGAAGCAGCGACAACAGAGGATATCAGCGATCACATTGAATATTGTAACAATGACCTGGTGACTAATTAACCAACGCTTTCTAATAATGTGTTGCCACTGAGTACGTACTGTGGTGACGGCGCTAACGATGGCCATGAATACATTCGCGATGGCGGAGATAATAGCATTGATGCCTGCGCCAATTGCGGAAAAGATGGAGCCCTATCAATGACCATAAGCTTCACAAAATGAATAGTAACGGAAGCGTGCGCACCATGTTGCTGTGTGGAGGGGTATGGTGGTATGAGAGACGGTTATTTGAGTTTTGCGACGAAAGGGATATGATAATTGGCCAATCCGGAAAGTAGGTGTATATATACCTGGCACTGCAAATGACGTTGTTCATTAGCGGAGTAGCGGAAACACATTTAAGAGTAGGGACGTACATTTCACGTCATTTCTGTGGGGCACAACGCCTGACAAGGTAAGTACTTAATATTTTAATGGTTATGACGTCAAAGTAGCCGTTGAAATTTGAAAATTTGAAACTCCGTTTCGTTTAATCCGTTGCCGGCGGCAGTGCCGTAGCCTGTTTGGTGTCATACGACTCAAATCGATGCACCGACTTGGCTCTGACTTTCCTACCTGGCGCTGTCAAACTCCTCAGGCATAGTGGTATACGGACCGGGACCAGCTCTGCTAAGTATTGCTTGGTACGACTTATCTAGGCAACCTCTAGCAGGCCGGCGTCTCTGGCTCATTCATAGCGCATGGTATGGCCTTGGCGGACTTAGAGATCTTACCAGTAGCTCTCATTACTCAATCGTTGTGGAAGCGTTTTAGAGCTGTTTTTCGGGCAGTCTCTCTCCGCAAGGTTGGTTTTTCAGTAGATGAGAACGATGATTCTCAGCTATTTTAGGAATTCATCAAATCCTGTTGCTGTACTCGGAGGATAACCGGCGGACGAGTTACATGTGTCGACGAGACCCATTGGTATGTAGCTATGTCTAGTGACATTGCTACTTAGGCTGCTAATTGAATGTGTCCCGTACTGGAATTGAGGAAATGTTCCAAGTTGAACATCGAACTATAACCCGTAATCGCGTTCACAGCCTGTCAATCACCCACCAGAAATAGTCAGTGAGATCCCGTATAATCGGAGCTGCTGACAGATAGCCACAGCCTCTGGACGGAGGAACGGGAGTTCTGACGCTTTCCTTGTCTCCGCTTCCACCATATCAGTTGTAACTGCAACATGAACGATATTATAGTTCCTACACCCCAGAATTATCCGTCCGCGGCCCAGGAATCTTCCAAAAAAACTTTTGACGATTTTGACGAGCACGCCAAAAAGATATTCTGGGAGGAATTTGACGACTACTTCAACCAGAATGAACAGACAATCAACAAGGCAATGGAAGCGAAACTTCAATTTGAAGGGGCAGACAGTAAAGGCTCAAGTGTGGTGGACGATATGAATACTTTTTTGGATACTGTGAACGTGGTTCTCAAAGTACTGGACGTACTTGGGCAGGCACATCCCATCCTTCAAGGTAGTCATCATATTTTTTACTGCTTCAATTGTGTCTGTCGATTAATCCTGAGACACTCCCTCAGCTGCTGTTTCGGCATTTCATGGAGTAATCTCATTGGATATAAAGCGCAGGGACAACAATCGCAAAATTTTGGCGGTCAAATTACAGATGCAGACTATGATGTGTTCTATGTTTCAGTGAGTTTCTTCCATTCAAATCTTGCCACTGCCATGACTCAAAGAATCAAAGACTCCGACACGTTCGGCATGTGCACATTGCTGAAAAGGAGAGACAACAAGAACATACGCGCCTGTATGCGCTTATCGATTCTATTGCACAGGATGTGAAATCTTGTGGGAGCACTCTCAATCACTATCAAGGACGGTCCATTACAGGTGTGTGTAACTCTGAGTCAATATTGAACAAAACCGATGCCCGATTTTCTTTCAGCCAAATTAGTACACGCCGCAAACTACGAGCAGCGTTTTGCACAACATGTTGCAACCTTTTCTCGCCGGCGTTCCGAGCTTCAACTAGTATTGCAAGTCTACGCTGCAAGGGGGATTGATGCCGCCAACACCTCAATTTCTGAGCTTGTTGCGAAGGTGACAGACATGCAAGGAAATGTTGATCTCATCGTAGCAATGCTCCGTAAATTTGACTCACCTCGGGAGAAAGACTGCCTAAAATTCATTAAGGAGAACGGGGGGCTCAAGAGTTGCATTAGCAATAATGATCTTCTCTTCACACTCATTGATAAAGCCCCAGATGCCTTCGAATTTATGACTACGGATGGAGATGGGTTTACAAAACCATTGTCTCGCGAAGAAGGGTTGAAGAAAGCTCGCGAAGCTCTGAATCGTGAAATGTCTGAAGACCTAGGGGAAAGTCTACAGCAGAACCAGTCGCGCTTTGAGAAACTGCTCGAGCTTCAAACCAAGCAATTGACCGATTATGTCCAGCATATTCAGAGCATCAACACCGACAGAATCATCAACCACGCAATAAAGCTTCACAACGCTACTTTACACCTAGCCAATTTTCAAGACCCAGTAAGCTTTAATATAAATTCATTGTTTGCCTCTCAAATAGTTGATCTGATATTTACTGCAGGAGCTACAAGATATTTGGAATAAACTGGTAAGTAATTATCAATACTACCTATGCATCACAGAGTATACACCAACATGTCAATTGAAACTCTGTAGGGGCTATCAACACGAAGTGTCAAAGCTAGAAAATTTGTTTTGATGCTGCGTGATCACCTAGCCAAAGACCGCCCTGTCTCGGAAGGTCCATCAGCTCAACCTCATCAACGTCTTACATCTCGGTCTCTCCCATCAGACGGTGCTCTGTCTACACCTTACAAGTCCACTCCGCCTGAAAATAGGAAAGAAATGACATCGAGAGAGGATGAAGATTATCGATCTTGGACGCTGAAATACATCAATGTAGCAAATGTACAGCCTATTGTTGAAGCTATAGATGAAGATGTATCCGGATTCATAAGCATAAAAGAGGTGAATCAATTTGCTCTTTCACGCCCCCAAGGTATAAGGTAGGCACTGATACTGTTTTAATTCGGATCTATTGTTTGAAAAAATTCCTACGATTATCTATAGTCTCCTAGATTGGATAGCATATTGGGCAGCAGGTGCGTGCTTCTCAATGGCAGTACCATCAGCGTTTTCATTCACTCAAAAGGGTGGCACATCAATATCACAAATTACTGTCAGAAGATCCGCACCACTCTCTCACAAATGCACAGCATTATTCCCTCACTGCGTTCTGTGAACCAGGGGCTTGCTTATATATATCTTAACAATAGGAATATCAATGTCACTGAGGCGACTCTTCGGTCTTTACAACCCCGCTCACTGTACGAGCCGAGAGATGCCAGGTTGGTCAAAATGGCGACAGAGATTGCGGCTGTTCAAGAAGAACAGCTGAGCGCCAACTTAAAGTCAATGGAATATCTGATCCGGACACCAGCCGATATTCCACCAATCGTAGGGGTTGAGCGTGCGGAAACGGTACGATATATACATATTCAAATGGCTGTTATCCCGTGTATTAATGACTAATTTCAGTGGATACTACCCCTCTTGCACTTGCTTCTGAAGCGTCATTTAGAAGTGTTGAGAATCGGACAAACCAAGATCCTTCATACGGAAGAGCTCTCTACTCACTCCAGTTCACTTAATTTCGCACTTGACGCCTTTGAAGACCGCATGAATGAGCTCCAAAGTGGGTGTTCTCTCCGCGTTAAGGCCGCTCTATATGTCTCACAATTTATATCAGAAATATTTAAACCGGCCCACAGGGAGCCCTTTGTACAATTCGAGAATTTCGCCTATGGCATGGTATGATGTCATTTCCAAGCTCAACTTCCACCTGAATAACGGAAACTCTATCAACCAGTTTCATGGTCTCAACAACTTGAATAATCACAGGAAAGAACCGACTAAATCTTCCACCAGTTTCTACTCCGAGTTCTTCCTAGAAGATCAAGAGGAGAGCATATTGGACCAGTCAGGGAATGATCTTTCTATCTTGGCAAAAGGAGTGGGCTCGCCTCTACTGGTCGAAGATTCAGATCTCTACTGGGGCGTCTCTATTTCATCGGATGCTCCACATACCACCGATCCTGCCGGGGGAAATTGGGTTGGGACCCTCTTCTACAGAAAAGATCACAGCAGCAATTTTGACGCAATACCTGTGACTCTTTGTCTCCATCTCGATGTTATCGACCACCGTGTTTTGGGAGAAAGAATTTTTAGCTCATACAAAGACACAACAATTACTGGGTCTTTTGGAGACCAGGACCTCGATAGTGGGATAACTAAAATCGACTTCCTGATCCGCTACCCCCGAGAAGATTCAATCGAAGTAATTCAAGAGCTCAACGGAGAATACAACCATTTACGAGATATTATGGAGGGAACATGGCAAGAGTGTTACAACTTTGACGACATCGAATCAGATTCACCACACATCTTTTCGCCACGCACTTTCAATGGTGTTTTCCTATTAACCAGATCACCACCACATGCCTTCCAATTTCGAGATCTGCTTCATCAGCCGATTGCAAACGATGAGGATACACCATCAAAACTGGCTCGGCGTAGATGGGCCTTTGCTACCCAAGCGGTGATTTTTAAAGTGCAAGAACGAAGGAAAACTTGGAGGTTTATTAGAGCAAGGCTTTCCGAGAGAAATGCGTGGATCGAGTTCTTCACGAAGCTACACCTGGGGTCCTTTCGCTGGGCCAATATTTCGGATGAGTCTCGTGAGACAATATTGTCAAATTGCGCGAAGTTGGCGACCAAGTTACATCCGGTCAATAGATATGTCTATGACATGACTGCCAAGTATCTATGGGAAAGAAAATGGTTCTCTGCGTGAGCTATAGCTATTCATCTACTATGAGTTTCTTTGTTACTAACAGATTGGCTTGAAGACAAGCGTATTGCGATTCATGTCTACAAGGAATTCGTTTCGGCCGCTTTATCTGTGTCACCTGTGTCGAAGAAGACTTCAGCAATCAGCTTGATTTATGCGCGGATAATTCCCACTGCACATCAACAGTCGTGTTCCCCGAGCGCGACCTTGTGCACAGTGCCTCTCATACCCTTCTACGCACCAACAGACATATCCTAAGCACAGAGAAAGTCGATTTATTGACTCAGTCAAATTTGCGCTCTGACAGAGTGAAACAAATGTTCAAGGAAGAGGAACGCAAGAAGGCCGGTCATGCTACAAGACAAATTACTACGCAGATGACCCCGGAGAAAATTAGATTCGATATTAAATCACTTAAAAACACGTTGATTTGCAGGATTTGCGAGAAAAGTCTGACGCTTCCATGTTGGGTTTGTGCCATCTGCAGTATGTGACCCTCATTGTTTTTATACGCATCGACTGAGGCCGTGTTCGTCTAGCTGAAGACACATTTTTCTGCCTCGAATGCGAGATGTCTCAGACGCACACTCGACTGTTCCAGATAGACGAAAATTGTGATACCAACAGCACCCACTTCTCCAACCACATGCTTCTGTGCGTGCACGATAGCGCCGAGGCGAAATTGGTCAGGCTGAAGTCAATCAACAAACAACTGCAAGACGTCGAAAAGAATATGCAAAGTCATATCAACGTGGTTGATTCACGTATTAACGTGGTTGATTCACATATCAACGTGGTTGATACACACGTTGAGCATCTCTCATCGGCCGTGGGCAAGTTTGAGAGACGATTGAACAGTTTGGAGTCAACGGCCGATAGACTAGAGTCCACCATAGGCAATTTGGGATCCGAAGTTATCAGTTTGGACTCCAAAGTCGACAACTTGTACACCAAAGTCGACAACTTGTACTCCAAAGTCGACGGTTTGGGGGCCAAAATGGATACAATGATAGGATTATTGAAGGACGCTCTCAACTCGGGGCGAGAAGGGTTGGGGCCCAGATCAGACTAAAGGATTATCTTCGCCTTTCGTCTAGTATGTCCGATTCCTATTAAATACGCGTAAGCATCGTGGTCCATTTCGAGTAAAAAAAACCCTACCGAGCCGTGTATTCTTCGAATGCAAATAACCTGTTTCTGATCAGTGTCTAAGTAAGAGGCCACCACAGGCAGTTTTAATAGTATGGACCGGGTTGGACCCATATTCAGGTCAAGCATACACCCCAATCGGCCTTGGTTTGTAGGGATGCCCCCCGGCGCCCCCCCGAAGCTAGCGCACTGCACGCCTTTGGGAAGCCGCGCGTGAGGCGAAAAACATCACACATACTTGCGTAGTCGAAGTGAGGGCGTTTGTTCAAGCATAAGGTAGTAAGCACCTCAGCTTGGGCTTTAGATTGGTTCAATTCTGCAGCCGCTGCCTCGACGTTGCTTAGCGCGTCCGCTCAACATTATTCGCGTCGCATTCGCCTTCGCCGAGCATGATGTCATTATTGACGTTCGCGTTTATCGTGGCGTCGGCAGCGTTCAAGTTGGAGTAAAAGTTTGGTAGAGGTCGAGGTTAGGGTTAGGTTAGTGGTTCAAGTAGCCTTTGCACTTGCTTTGTACATAACGAGCCTGATCGGGATATCCTCTGGACTCCCGCTCATTTTCCAGAAAGTTAAATATATGCAGAATTACCACAATCTATGCACGGAGAACTCAAAAGGGAGATGTCAACCAAATTCAATTACAGTATACAAATACAATACGTAGAAATATTCAGACGTTTCATATAATGTCTCAATCAACCACCCAACTTGAACACAACACCATGTGAGGAGACAGGAAAACAACGACAGAAGGGTAATAGTGTCGTAATCTGTGCAAATTCCAGCTGAAAAGGAAATCAAGTAACACGGGACATCCTCTCATCAGTAAAATCCTGGACTCTTTATATGAGCGCAGAATCGATTAGAAAGGTATAAAATACATAATATACTTGCAATTTTCGGATCCTCGCATGTTTCGTTTCGTTTTTCATACATGACTCGCAATAATTGCAACTTTAAAATAGTTGCGAACATTACAATCGATATCGCCTGAAGCAATTCAAGCCGGCCTTACAATCTGATGCAAGATTTGGGCAGCTTGCATACTGATACAAGAAATGTATCGTTCGTAAATCATTGTAATGTAGCTGTTTATTCTGACCTAATGTACGAGGTTTCAATGGCATACAAGTCCGTTGGAATTTCTTATATCACACTTAAAAGTAGCAAGAAATCGCTTGCATTGCATATGAAACCACAAATGAAATAATAGGGAGCTGAATACGAGGCTCTACTTTCCTTAAGCCTGCGCTGCGCCGCGGCCTCTACCTCGTTTAACACTGCCGCGTCCACGTCCGCGTCCACGCCCATGGCCACGAGGCACCATACGTCCGGTAGCGGCTGCATTTGCGCGCGAGCCTGGAGAATTGTCGTTTTCGACCTCTGGACCAGCCAGCGAACTTCTCTGCGGAAGAGGCGAGCTTCGGGGGTCCTGTGTAGGCTGTACGCCAGGTGACGAAGTGGGGGGCGTCAGAATCTCTCGATCATCCGCAGCCAAACGGCGTGCCTATATTTATTGCATAACATGATGTGATTATGAACGTTGAGCGAAAACTTTCGTAGTTGTGACTCACCTGGGTATTCGAGGGGGTCAAGTCACCACTTGGGGCAGTGTCGTCCTGTTCGTGTTCATCCTGGAACACAGCGAATAAAGTTAACAGAAATATAAACTCAACGCTTGGAAAGCGCACCTGATTCATTGGTTCTGCTTCTCGTTCTGCAAGCGCAGCTTCCCTTGCAGCAGCTCGTGCCCTGCGAATTCCAGTCGGGTCTTCGCTGTCTGAATCATCATCTGAGTCAGAGATGTCCCCACGACGTCGTTTTGTCACACGCTTCAGTGAAGGCACCGCTCTAGAGAGACTGTATGTTAGCTAAGTGTAGGGGAGTAAATAAACCGTACTCTGTAAGGTATTTTAAGGTCTCGATAGACCAGGTGTCGTTTGGGTCATCTGAGAAAAGCCCGACAATATTGTTATGAAATTTCTCGAGGTTAAAGTAGCTGATCTTTGATTCCCAGTTGATAGAGTTCGAGAGGGCAACGTAGACCTTTGAATAATCATACCACAAGTAAATGTAGAGTTTCATTAAAAAAACGTACCTGGCATGCGGTGTATGCAACCGTACGTGAAGTTACACCCCGCATGCCGTGCATTTCTGCCTGAGACGGTTTTGTATTTGCTCTGTGGCCATTGTCGACAGATGAGCTGCCGGTAAACACTAATCGAAGGCCCTGATAGATAGATTAATATAAGCGGTTGGATATTTAGAATGAAATACGAGATAATGACTTACCTTGATGATTACGGAGGACCTGAATAGGTCTCTGTCCGGATTCTCGCTATCGTACTCGGTCCCCTCAGGGAAGAGGAAAGATGGGAGATCCTTCGCGCGAATTTTGATGGAACCATTCTCAACTTTCTTCATAAATCCGCTACGAAAGGGGAGCTTATTATTGAAGTATGTAATAAATATTAATACTGACATTGGATTCTCGTCAAATTCTTCAATGAGTTTGAGGGGGCAAAGCGCGCGAGCGGTCCATTTGTGGTGCCAACCTCGGATGTGCTTGTCCCTCGTTGCGACAATGGGAGTGTGGATGTTAGGGGGGAGGAAACTAAGTATGTAATACTTAAATGCGTGCGTATCATTAGCACGAGCGGCGTTCATTGCTTTTGACATCTAAATTGACGCATATATGCGCTCATGAGTGCATATATGCCGGTTAATTGAAGGGAATGGACTTACGATGCCGAGAAAGTTACTATATGCGTCAGATTCCTCGTCCTCGTTACTGAATTCTTCAAGAAGTTTGAAGAGATCGGGGTGTACCGCCAACACCATGTCGCGAATAGCTCGATCATTTTCAGTTGCCCTAACAGCGGTGAGTAGGGCTATTATCAATTCAATTCAAACCACTTACTCATCATCAAGTGATAGAGTGTATTCGAGGTCGATGAAGGGGCTGATTGAACGTGCAATCCAGCCAGCTTTCCGTACATATGGCTTGAGGATACGGCTGCTGAAGGGATGTCATTTACTAGAATAATGGTATGTAAGAAGCTGATATACTTATCCTGTTCGTTTACGTTCTCGCGAATATATCTGACGACGTCGGTGATGTGGGTAGAAGACATTGGTGAGAAGAGATGGTGGTGGTAGAAGGACAAGATAGGTGGAGGCAAAAATCGCGTCGCGTCGCATGAATGAGATCATTCACGTGACTCGTACCGCACGCGTCCTCGCAAAGTTCAAACAGCGTCTGAACTCATTGAGTCTGCTCTACATTTTTCCATGAGTTTCTAGCAGAGAATGCGTACACAACCTCTGTTATTTCTTCTGTTAATTCTTCTCTCTCTATTGTACATGAATCACAGGTGCACAGGATGCAAAGCATCTTTTTCCAACAAGCGATCATTGGCCTCGCACCGAGCCCAGTGTACACTGTATTCCCGACATGGACTGCGACCCACGATTCCTCCCAAAAGTGTTGTTGAAGCCGACGATACCATTCTCGAACAACCTGAGGCAGAGATTGCCACTGGATCTGGTTTGGCAGATGAGATCATGCGCTCCCAGCATAGTGATGAAACGAGACAGGAACAGATGATCACGGACGAGGTGAGCACAATTGCAATCTATGCTCATCCTTTATTCTTATCCACAAATATATTCTAGCCTCAGGAACCCTTACCACTACTGCACCCATCAGGCCGGCCGAAGCGTAGAGCTGGGATTCCGCGGCGCTTCCGAGACACACTTCCCCCTCCACCACCTCTTTTACCAGTCGAAACGCCATTGAACATTCCTGTCAGCAGTCCCGAACGTCTAGATACCACGTCCCTACCACGGCCGGAGCCAGAAGTAAAGACGGATGTAAATACGTACGGAATATATCGTGTTTATCCAAATGGTGCACCTACATTCAGCCCTGACGATACGTTCAAGCTCTCGTCCGTTTCTGATTCCCCAAACTTCACCCAAAATCAGCAAACGCAGTCGAGAGATAACTGCCAGGCCCTTCCATTTGTACAGCCTTCTGAGTCAGAGCGTCCTTCCTACTTTCCGTTTGCAAATAAATCAACACATATGATCATGAACTGGCATTACGATGGATCAAGTACCATGTCAGCTAGCAAGCTTAACGGTCTTGTTCGCGATGTCCTCCTAGACCCGGATTTCAAAAGGGAAGATCTCACGGGATTTGACGCGGAAAAGGAGTCAAAGCGGCTCGACAACTTCAACACGGCATCAGGCTTGACCCTCACCCCAAACGAAAAATGGATTGAGACTGCTGTTCCAATATCCCTTCCTCCCGAAAAAAAAGGCTCCTATGTCCCGGAAGACCAGGCACCGATATACAATGTTCAGGGGCTTTTTTACAGGAAACCCATGGAAGTTGTCAAGGCGGCATTTTCTGAGCACACTGCCCAAGACTTTCATATAACGCCATTTGAAGAGTATTGGCAGCCAAGCCCAGACTCGCTGCCCACCCGTGTTTTCTCCGAGCTCTACAATAGTGATGCATACCTTCAGGAACATGCGAAACTCCGTGCTCGGCCGCAAACTGACAACCTTGAGCCAGTTATTGCCGCTGTCATGCTGTGGTCGGACTCTACTCATCTGACCTCCTTTGGAAATGCTTCGATGTGGCCGATATACCTATATCTTGGGAATCTTTCAAAGTATACCCGTTGTAAACCTACTTCGTTCTCAGCCCACCACCTCGCTTATATTCCAAAGGTATTGTACATCTCTTCATTAACAATGTTATATATACTGATCCTTCTTTCAATGTAGCTGGATGATGCAATCCAGGATGCGTATCAACAACATTACGGGGAGCCAGCATCAGCAGAAATGCTTACGCACCTTCGGCGTGAGCTTATGCAGGCTATTTGGGCGCTTATTCTCGATGATGATCTGAAAGACGCGTATGTAAACGGGATTCCATTGAAATTTTCAGATGGCGTTATTAGAAGACTGTTTATTCGCTTCTTCATATATGGTGCTGACTACCCTGAAAAGTACGTGTGTGCATAATAATATTTTGTCCAAACTAATATTGCTTATTGAAGGGTTCTTCTCTCGGGCATCAAATATCTGGGTGAATTCCCGTGTCCCCGCTGCCTGATCAAAAAATGCGACATTCATAAACTTGGAACAAAAAGGGACATGCGTCAGCGTGAACGAAATCGGCGAGTCGATAGCCGGCCTCGTCAGTTCCAAATCAATATAGCGCGTAAATGGATCTTTGAAGAAGGCGAGAAAGTCACCTCAGCTGCCATGTCCCGTTTGTTAGGTCCACAATCATTGGTTCCAACACGTGTGAGCAAAGTATGTCCCTTGCTTTGAGTGATACTTACTATAACTTGTCTGTAGAATGCATTTTCCGCGCTGTTGTTAGCATTCGGCATCAATTTTTACGCTATGTTTGCACCTGACCTTCTTCACGAGTTCGAAATCGGTGTTTGGAAAGCTGTTTTTATACAACTGCTTCGAATTCTATATGCCCTGGGAGGCGATAGAATTCAAATTCTTAATTTACGGTGAGATTTGATTGCTTTGACTATTCTGAACTTTACTGATTTGGTATCAGGTACCGCCAAATGGCAACATTTGGCCGTGATACAATTCGTAAATTTACGAATAATGTGTCAGGCATGAAGAAGCTAGCCGCCCGTGACTTTGAGGATTTACTCCAGGTAGGTCTTGAATAGCTTCTCGTTTACAATCGGTTTTATCGATCATACTAGTGTGCTATCCCTGCATTTGAGGGGCTCTTTGAGAGCGAAGACAATGTCATTGTTCAAAATTTGTTATTCGAGCTAGCAACGTGGCATTTTCTAGCCAAATTGCGTCTCCATACTGAAATTACCGTCAAGGGGCTCGAAGCCTCAACGACGCGCTTAGGAGATGCTCTGCGAAAATTCGAGTCAACAACATGCGCTAAATATGTTACCAAGGATCTTCCTTCGGAAGAAGCAGCACGTGGTCGTCGAACGGCCGCATTGGCAGAGAAAAACGGAACACACAACAGTGCCCCACGTAGTAACAAATCCCATATCCGTAAATTCAATCTCTCAACGTACAAGTTACATGCACTTGGCGACTATGCTAATTATATACGTCGGTATGGGACAACTGACGGTTTCAGTACGCAAACGGTAAGTTGTTCCATTTGTAGTCATTCACCAACTTATTCAACATGGCTAGGGTGAATTGGAGCACCGTCGCGTCAAGCGGTTCTACGGTCGGGTGCACAAAGGAAAGTATACTGCGGGAATAGCAAAGCATATGCATCGTGAGCGTTGTCTATACAACATGGGTTGTCGGAGTCAAGCTACTGCAAACAAGCCAGTTCAAAAACGGCGCCGACTTGGTCGAAAACTCATCCCAAGTATCCCGTTTGAGAATACAGAAAACCTTCCAGCAGGATCACCCCAGCAACACTATCAAATGTCGGATAGCACTGAGCATCCAATCGAGCTCTCAACTTGGCTGGGTGACAACGACGACGATCCTGCACTTCACGTACACATCCATTTTATTGTCTTGTTTTTTAAATTCTGATTTTATATTTCTGCAGGGATTTCTTGATAATCTGAAGGACCATCTTCTGAGCCGTATACTTGGAATCGAGTACGATGGAGACGACAAGCCATTTTCTGATGAAGAACGTGCAAAAGTGATTTTTGTTAGGGATCGCATCTACCGACACAAGGTCCTCCGCATCAATTACACGACATACGACATGCGACGTGATCAAGATTCTCTCAATGCACGGACCCACGCAAATATCATGCTACTTGCCCATGATACTGGGCCACATCCCTATTGGTACGCCCGCATACTTGGAGTCTTTCATGCTGTTGTCCGTCACCCCACTCTCCCTGATCCGGTCTCAATGGACTTTGTGTGGATAAGATGGTATGGTTTCGATAATAACCCCCAAAACCCTCCAACTGGATGGAAAGCCCGGCGCTTGCATCGTCTTGGATTTGTCCCACATGACCCTGCCGGAGATCCAGATGCGTCGCCTGCATTTGGATTCCTTGATCCGAATCATATTATTCGTGGTGTGCATATTTTACCGGCATATCACCACGGTGCGGATGAATTCTCTCTTCCGCCTTCGTCTACAGCACGCCTTCCAAGCGAAGATGATTCAGATTACAAATTTTATTATGTGATGCAGTGAGTAACACAGTGAGCTATATGAATATACATAACTGATTTTACTAGATTTGTGGACCGTGATATGGGCATGCGATTCCGAGGTGGAGGTGTCGGCCATAAAAGCACCCGCGAAGCAACAAATATATTTCGCTCAGATCGCTACGCTCACGATCTAGCGGGTACCCAGTGGCACGATATCGTCAATCCCGCGGACGTGGCAGCTGAGCCTTCAACGACGGCCGGCGATGCGGATGATGAAAATGCGGGTGGAGGTGGTCACGAGGTCGAGAGGGCCGAGGGTGGCGAAGGCGAGGATGACGCTGGTGGCGAGAACGGGGACAATGAAGACATTTATCTTGAAGAAGAAATTGAACAGCGATGGCGCCAAGAACGGGAAGCGATCACAGCCGCCCAAAGTCACGTTGAGTATGGTGCAGAGGACGATGACGCAGAGAGCGTCTCCGGGGAGTCATCAAATGCCTCAGAGACTTCAAGTAAATATGATGGGGACGACATTCCTCAAGATATTTTAGGTCCAGAAGACGGGCAGGGCGAAGTTAATGAGATTGACAATCTCGGGTTCGCTAATCTGTAGCGCGATGATTTATATACCCACTACGATAATTTTACCATGCAAATAATGTTGTACAATTAAATCGTTGTCTTATAATATGTAGCAATAAAACACTAGTTTATAATGAACGATGGAAGAATACAAGCCCATTAGTATGGGTTATAATATTCGGGCAGCTTATAATGCTGATAAAATATGTTACAATGTATTGTGTCGGTCGCAATCTCTAATAATGTTTCCAGGTTTTTACTGATGCTGGACTCCCGCTCTTTTCTTCGGCTGTTGTGCTTGAATTTGCTTCAGTCATTCGACGAATCGACTTACGTGGGCTCATATCGAGGCGACCGTACGCGCTTCGGCGCCCCGCTGCACTGCTGCACCGCTCCCTCTATTTTTCTGGTGAAACAGTAGGCGCACTGAGCACCCGCCAAGTGGCAAGGTACGACACCTACAACTTGGACTCCGGCAGCTTCATGATGGACAGCCCATAAGTACTGCCGCGCGCGCATGCACCGCGTATTCGGAACCGTGCCCACCCGCGTCGGTGGAGGTCAATCTTAATGCACAATACTCTGCGGTGGTAGATGGCCCTCCAGGTGCAAAAATAAGCCCATGTAGTGCAAGCGCCTTGCTGCAGTGCGGACCCACTGGATGCAATGCGAGCGGAAGGCATTTGCGCAGATTACAACACCATTACCCTCCGGGCCTCGAGGTCATCTCGAGCACACGGAAGCCTTAAGTGCCCCCGCCAGACGCGGAGGCAAGTGGAACTGAAGGTAGGAAATGGCACGGAACAAAAGTCATGGCCCAAGAAAATAATCCCTGCTGTATTCGGAACAGCGTTTGACGCTAGGATAATTTTGTTCAGGTTGAATACATCTAGACCGGCGTTCCAACGTATACACATAGCTGTCATCCGCGTCTATTTCCCTCCCATTGGCAGTGATGCATCCCGGACCCTTACCAGTGATCGTATTTTCACTAAAATATGCAAATCTATGCCGTACGAAGGCGAAGCCAACCGCACCCTTTAAATAAGTTTTGCATAGACCCATCAGCGTCGACGGCCTTCCTCTTCACGGATGGCAGACACATACCTCGGTATACCCCTTCAAATACACCTGCGTGCCATCGTTCGCGTAGAGCATGTCCTGGTAGCCGATAAACACGCACGCGTACAGCCTAGTGTCTCATCCGAGCAATCGAGGGATCCAGTGACGGAGCAGGACACCGAAGCCGCGTACGCTCACCCCGGTATGGATCAAGCGTGACACCCTAAGAAAATGCGTAGGAGGACGTCTCGTCGGTCCTAAATGCACAAAGATTTAAGCGCATAGTGGCTCCAGCGCAATGTGCAAGAGCGAAAAATGTCAAAATATACTGCGTGACAACTGCGTGATAGATTTCAACCCCAGAGCAACCCCAGAGACTTTGAAACATTACTGATAACCACACTTGACGCGCAGTGAAAGGAGGTGGCGATGACTGAAAAGAATGTAGAATCGGGCAGATAGGTAACTGAACGCTAAGTAGAGGGATTGAGGAATCGAGAGGATACCCTAGAGGACAATGGACATGCGCATTGCAGGAAGGGCAGCGCGCGCACGTTCAGAGGACCCACTATATGACTAAGCGTGAGAAAACTGTCTTTTTATTGTATGGAGATAATACTCGGCACGCGGTACGGGTTCCAACGTTCCGGGCTTCGGCTGTGGCTAATTTTTGAACGTCCTCGAACTTGTCACCTTACATATCATCGTCACCGATCTGCACTTCTTTCTCATGTCTGCAGAGCTGACAACATCATTTGCGGCTTCAGGCGAAGACGCCCTCACGCGACCCCTTGATATCCGGGACGCAGAGCTCGCTACGGCCGTGGCGCGCTCAGGCGAAGAATTCGCCGCATTCTACGAGATTGAACGCACAGCTTGTGAGCTCGTCGCGCGCCGCTATCGACGGGTGCGTAGGGAGTTCATTGTCTCAGCAAATTTCTGTGGATATATCTATGTGCTGACGGTGCGGAATGTTCTGTAATATGGTGTAGATTGCGCTGCAATTCCCGGACGAACTGCTATGCGACTCGGTACCCGTCTTCCGCGCGCTCACGCAGCGGATCGCGGAGCTGCGTGCTGAAGAGAGTAGTTCAACATCGGTTATACCGTCGAATGTCGGCTTTTCCGAGAATTCTGTGGGAAAAGAGGCATCAGCAGGAGCAGACGAGGCGCCGGAACTGTATGTTCTCGCAGACACGTCTTATGGAAGGTGCGCCTACACCTTATTGAAAGTTTACCCACCGGCCGACTCCGCCTGACTACATATAGCTGCTGTGTTGACGAGGTCGCCGCGCAGCATGCAAACGCCGATGCGCTCGTACATTATGGACACGCTTGCATGACCCTGTGCGTCTCATCCGGCATCTCCGACCGCCCCATTCGTGGCTGAGGAACCGTCGCTAGAACGTCCCGCTTGCCTGTTATCTATGTCTTCGGCCGCAAGACGATCGACGTGCCGCAGTGCGTCGCGGCGCTATTGGAGGCGTATGACGTGGAAACGGCAGCCGGAGGGACAGACGCTTCAACACAGGCCATCCTCCTGACGCACGACGTGGGATACACTTACGCCGCTGGTAAGATCACGCACACATTCTATCCGACACACCAGTTAACGTTCCTACCATGTGGTAGACGCCCTCGTCAGCGCGCTGTGCGTTGCACTCGCCACACGCCATTCGCAGCTCACCGTGTTGTACGACAAGATCGGGACTAGTGTCCGCCCCGCAGAGGACGTAACAAAATCGACAACGCAGACTCATTCAACCGACGTACCATCCGAGAAAACTGCGATATTCTACGTCGGAGGTGAAAGCCTTGGTCTGACAAATCTCCTTATGACGAACGCCGGGCGTGAGGTGCGGAAAGCTTTCGTTGTCTGCTGGCTAGCGCGCTAACCGCGGTCACAGGTGTTCACCGTCGACCCACGCACAAGCGTGGCAGTGCGGGCTTCTGCGCGGACAAACCGTCTGCTCATGCGTCGGTACGCCGCCGTGCAAAAGGCACGCGATGCAGATGTATTTGGGATCCTTGTCGGAACGCTTGGTGTCGGTGTGTGCCTTCCCCTTCGAACGCCCTGCACAGACTTAGTCTCAGAGTAATACTGACGATGATCCACAATCCCAGCTGCGTACCTCCCGCTGATAGCTCACCTGCGCCGGGCGCTCGCTGCACGGCGCAAGAAGAGCTACACGATCAGCGTCGGGCGCCTCAACCCCGCGAAGCTTGCGAACTTCCTCGAGATCGAGTGCTTCGTGCTAGTCGCGTGTCCTGAAAACAGCCTGGTTGATGACAAGGTGCCGCCGCCTCGCTTCCCCGGCTGACTGACGAACTAAACCGAAATGATATCGCCTGGGATTTGTAGGAATTTCTGCGCCCGATCGTGACGCCGTTCGAACTTGAGGTCGCACTGCAAGCTGAGCCGCGCTGGGAGGGAACGTATGTGCTTGACTTTACACGACTTCTTGCGGACGCGCAGCAGGCGCAACCGCTGTCGACAGACGGGCCTCAGGACACAGGTGAGGTTACCCAGGATGCGGACACAGACGCGGAGAGGGGAGAAGACGATCCAGAACAGCCCACTTTCTCATTGGTAACGGGGACATACCGCCATGCGAAGACGTTCGGGCGCGCAGAAAGCGATGGTGGGCGTGGCAGTGGTGATGGTGAGAGTGCTGGCGCCGTGATACTGCGCAACCAGGACGGAGCGCTAGCTGTGATGGAGGACAGCGCTGCAGGTGCGTTTTCGCCTGTTATTTTTAGACATGCAGCGCTGATGTCTTTTGTGATGCATGCAGGTCGCTTCCTTGCTCAGCGGACGTACCAAGGGCTAGAGCTACGGCTTGGTGAAGATGCTCCGGGGGCACTGGAGCAAGGACGCAGTGGTATCGCGCGAGGGTACCAGGACGATCGAGTACACCAAGATATGCTATGATAACAGGAGCGCGATCCTCATTTTTGCGGCTTGTTGAAATCATGTACAAAATAACATATTGGAGTGAAGGTCAACTCATAGCTAAAGTGAGTAAAGATCGTATTTTTATATTTTCAATCTAAAGGTTGTTCAAAAAATGCACACTTCCGCAGGTAGACCTCTCTGTAAAATAATTTTATTTTTGCGGAGTGATACTCTCCAGCTCGAGTACACACAATGCTGAGTGAAAGTCGTTCAAACTTCAAACTGAGGTCCTCAAAGCCAAAGCTATCGAAGGCCAATTTTCCGCAGGTTGCGTCTGACCTCCTTTTCTATCCGTCTTCCCACACTGCTCTCCTCTTGCTCTTTAGCACGCTGCTCTTGCTCTCGAAGCCTCTTTTCCGATTCTCTGATCTTTTCTTCCCACTGGCGATTCACCTCTGCTAGTTTGGCATTTGAATCGGCCTGCTCCTCCTGCAATCGTTCCTGCTCGCGACGCAACTTCTCATGGTTCGCCCGCTCCGCCACCAAATCAGCTTCCAACTTCTGACGTGCACGAGTCTCTTTGTCCCTGCTTTCTTCCAACGCTGTCCTCTCGGTCTCCCATTGCGCCACTTGCACTTGCAGTCCTTGTTTCAGCTCTGCATTTTCGGTCTCCCTTCGTCCTAGCTGCTCCTGGAGCTGTGCCATCTCTTCCTCCAGCTGGCGTCGTGCGGCGATGTTGCTCTCCTTCATGGCGTCCATCTCTGCCATGAGGCTCGCGACTTCGTCCTTGTGTTTCGAAATGATACGCTGGATTTCTTTATGCTGTACCGACCCGGCCGCTGTGTTGATCAGTGATTTGCCTTCCAAACCCATCTCGGTCTGGATCTGGGTAATAACGGGCGCCAGCTCGTCGAAGACGAAGCCGAGCACGGCGCGAGCGGTTTTCGCGGTGCCATCGTGCCTTATAAAGCGGCCCCCGCCGTCGACAACGGTTTTGAAGAACTTGGACTGCAGCTGATTCTCTCGTTTCTCCCCGAGCGCGGCGTTGACTTGGTCCCAGTATGTGGTGAGAACCACGACGTTCTTGAACGTGTTCGTGCCGCATAGCTCTTGGAACATCCGCAGGTTCTTGGCCTGCTGGCCACTGAACCGCGGGTCGGAGATACGCTGCACGTACACGAGGCCAGTGAGCTTCCGTCCTACATTATACCTGGGAAGATGTGGTCAGCTTGGAATGAAGATCATGAAGTCTCGAGATGAGCATACTCTGAGAGTAAAAATTGCGCGATTTTCGTCAATATATCTGTGTCGGTGATTCCCTCGCGCGAATCATCGAATCCGGGTGTATCGACGACAGTCACTTTGCGACCGGTGGCGCTGTCAACGAAGCGAACGGCCTCGACATGAGTGGTTTCAGAATCGAGGCCATCGCCAATGGCAACACTGGGTTTGCCTGTGAGGAGGTTGATAAACTACAGCGGATGTGGGTATCGGTTAAATTTCTTTTGGCAAGTTTTTCGCGATGGTTAACGTACAGATGATTTTCCAGAGCCGGTGGCGCCCATCACACTGTCGTTGCAATAGGTTAGGCAATGGTGTTATTGAAGAAGGAAACGCGCTCACGCTATGACGACGTCCTCCTGTTGGGAGCTCTCCTCGTCGGAGTCGTCATAGTCTGACGAATCGTATGATTGAGGCGGGGGCTTCAGTGCAGACAGTGAACCGTCAATCTCGTCATTGTCGTCCTCATAGGACAGATTACGAGTTTCGCAGGCAAGCACTGTAGCAGGCAGAGATGTGTGGCCAACCTTGTTAGACAGTTTAGAATTAAAATATTTGAAGGTGCCCATCATTGTAACGAGTGTGTGATCTAGGTGGCCATTCGAGCTCCGGTGCAAACTGCAGTGGCAAGGCTTTTATCCCAATCATGATCAGTCGCAATGTGTTGTGCTGCCAGCTGTGCCTAATGTAATAACTCGAAAGCACATTTGTAGCACACACATGCCCTTCTCGTGGTCGCTTCAACTCTGATGCAAATGCTTCTTTTCCTGATTTACCTTGCCACGGGGCAGTTCTCGAGCGAACGCGATCTTCATCTGTAGGGGAGTTCCGTTCATCGCGCCAAATATAATGGAATCGATGGGTTTCGATTGGGAGAGTTGTACTTATAGCACAGCGAACTGACGCGTACATTTCTGCAAAGTCTCTCGTAGGTACTCGCGTAATGTATTTTGGATATCATACGCGCATATTCAGATCAACGTTTCATAAAGCCAGAGCTATCATTGAGGCACTGCACATGGCCTGAGGCCGAAAAACAATATATAGACGCACCCGTTGAACATGCCACGCTTCGCCTACTTCGCACCGCACCAACACGCGGATCCTCGTTCTAGCGACGACGACACTCAAAGCCCCATATAGAGCATCACATGCATCCCCACCGTCATCCACGCCCGCATCCACGCATTCCACCTAGCGTAGGACGACGGTGTGTCCCACGAGCTAATCTGGCGAGCTAGAGGATACCTCCAAGGGCGTACGGCTTCCGCTCGCGATCTAGCGTATTCCATTTTCGAGGATATGGGAAGCAGCTTCCGGAATGAGAGCACACTGCCGTACAACTCGGTGGGCTCATTCGTGGGCACCCACGCGTCAATAACACGTTACAGTGCGCCGGAAGAGTACCACTTCCTGGATATCCAGTGCGGGAAGCGGTCCACGCGATCCTGGAGATGGGAGGTAGCCAGCGAGTGGGGCTCGCAACGCAAGCGACGATGTCGTCAAAGCAGGCGGTACGAAAACATGAGGTGTGGGGGTAGTTAGCACGGCCGGCGTGTATTCTGCGGGAGGTACGCTGAGTCTGGGCGCGAGAGCGTAGAGGGCGGCATGGGGACTTGTAGGTGGGCGGTATCACCGAGCTTGAGCTTGTAGAGGTGTACAAACGCGAGCGCACACGAGCTCGGGGCATTTGCGCGCGAAATCGGGACGCACTTCGGCGCGCAAGAAGATGCGCCGGGTGAAAGATATGTAAATGCCGATTCATAGATGATTCTCGGTGTTGCGTCGCGGACGTCGGGGGAGAGGAGGTAATGGTGGCAGGGTCCCGTGTCGTGGCCATGGGGAGTGGGAGTACTCGTGTTGGATACTGGCTTGGCCATTGGGCGGGGAGAGAGTTGGTACGAAGTTGAGAGAACGCTGTGTCTATAAATGGGACGTCTTTGGCATCGAACGTCAAAACGCCACGCGCTTTTTTCTTCTCTCCTCCACCGGCGAACCTCGGGTCCGTTCGATGATAGCTCGCTCACGGACTGCGAATGGCGCCTCAACCCAAACGTCGATCCAAGCGCTCTCAAGAAATGCGTGTTCTACGCGCATATAGCCACACTCTCCTACGCCCGCCCTCCGTCGCCTGCAGGCGCCCTCGCACAGACCACGCCGACTCGGATCCACGCTCGGCGCCGTCAGTTCTCCGGCTCCCCGCGCACGCGCACGCCCCACTTCGCACCGTACAGCGCTTGCGGGGGAGAATGGGATTGCGTGAGGTTTCTAAAGTGCACGCGGCGCCACTCACTAAGTCTGCGCGCGCGCGCGCGGAGAATGCGAACACCAACGCGAATACGGCACGGCTACCAATCGTATAATGCATTTTAGGCATCATATCTATGTACGTCAGAATGGGAGGAATCTCGAAGCCACTACAGCTATCAGGGGCAAGAGCTGTGAGAAGGCCCCCGAAGAGTCGGAATCATGGTTAGAAGGTTGCTGCTGCTGCTGCAAAAACTGAACCCGCCGCTCCGAGTCTTCCAGCCTCTCTTGTAACCGGCGATATTGCTCTAAATTCCTGGAATTGGCACTGGTGTGCTCCGCCAACAACCGCTCTTGCTCGCGCCGCAACGCCTCGTGGTTCGCCCGCGCGCCCGCAAGCTCCCCCTCCAGCCTCCGGCGCGCGCCGCTTTCCCTGTCTACGCTCTCCCTCAGCGCCGCGCTCTCGGCCTGCCATTTCGCCGACTGTGCCTGTAGCCCCGCTTTCAGCTCCGCATTTTCGCTTTGCCAGCGCCCGAGCTGCCGCCGGACGCTCGCCAGCTCGTCCTCCAGCTCGCGCCGCGCGGCGGTGTTGCTCGCCTTGACCGTCTCCATCTCCGCCTTGAGACCTGCTACTTCTTCCCTGTGCTTCGCGATGATGCGCTCGATTTCCTCGCGCTGCACCGCCCCGGCCGCGGTGTCGACGAGCGCCTTGCCCTCCACGCCCATCTCGACCTGGATCTGCGTGATCACCGGCGCCAGCTCGGCGAAAACGTAGCTGAGCACCGCACGGGCAGATGCCGCGGTGCGGTCGTGGCGCATGAACCGCGCACCGCCATCGACGACGCCCTTGAAGAACTTCGCCTGCATCTGCCTCTCGCGCGCGTCCGCGACCGCCGCGTCCTCGCGGTCCCAGAACGTGGTCAGCACGACGACGTTCGTGAGCGTGTCCGCGCCGCACAGCTTCTGGAATATGCGCAGGTTCTTGCCCTGCTGGCCGCTGAAGCGGTTGTCGGAGATGCGCTGGACGTACACGAGGCCGGTGAGCTTCCGGCCGGCGTGATATCTTGGAACCAGGAAGAGACGGGCGATCAGCGTGGAGCGGAGGACGTGCGCGCGTGTGTGAGATTCATTGCGCTTACTCGGTGAGAAGGTATTCTGCGATCCGCGACAGGACATCCGTGTCGGTGATACCCTGGCGCGAGTCGTCGAATCCTGGCGTGTCCACGACGACCACTGTGCGGCCGGTGGCACTGTCAGTGAAGCGAATCGGCACGACGTGCGCCGTCTCGGATTCGAGGGTGTTGCCGATGGCGACGCTGGTCTGGCCCGTGAGGAGGTTGATGAACTGTGATAGGCGGAGATACTGGTAAAAACCCCGTTTTTCAAAACGCTTTCTGTGTTGTTCAACGCACAGATGATTTTCCGGAGCCGGTGGCGCCCATTACGCTGTCATCAGCCATAGAATCGGTTGAGCAACGGTGGAGAATGGGTGGGCGATGGGTGTGCTCACGCTATCACGACATCTTCCTATTGGTCATTGGAATGGGATGGATTGAGTGGCGCAGAGAGAGAACTGTTAGTCCTGCGGTTTTACAATTTCATGGTACGTACCATGGTAGAAAGTGTTGTGTGGACAAATCTTGTGGAAGGATTTGCTGTGATAATAGTCAGGCAATTATCGTTATACAATATGTGAACTCGACGAGAAACGAAGTGCTTCCTCAACAAGCAATATTTATATGCTAAGTATATTTCAGTAGTACTAATGCAATGTGCTGCGCTCCCAATTCGGTCGAACTCGTTCAACTGATTTGATAGAGCACAACTTGAAGGACACACATGGTGTTCTCGTGTTCGCCTAAACTTTTTCTGAGAGTTACTTCAAATTGTGATTGATCGATTCCAATATCTCCATGGCGCAGTTCCCAGGTGAAGTCAATCTGAAGGTGAGGATCCAGCGTTCTTCGTGCCACATTAGATGAAATCGATGTGATGTATTTCGAAGCATGACGAGTGATATGGTGAAGTAGTAGAACGATCAGAAATTATTCCAAAGAACCACGGGAACGGACAGGGTGGTGCAACGGCCATGACTATTGAATGTCATTAATGTCATGCAGATAAGGCTGACGCGTTTCCTCTGTCGAGCGACCAGCACAAAGTAATTGAACAAAGTAATGCACGCCAGCGTAAATAACAAATCATACTACGATAGTGAAAGCCATGCCAACTACCATCCTGAACGTTGAACATTTTAAATGTCTAAAATCTGAGTTTCCGAAAGGTGCGTTTGATTTCCCTTTCGACCCGTTTCTCCACGCTCCGGGGTGGTTGTTGCGCTCGTAACCTGTCCTGCTCTGCTCGCTCGGCATTTATCCTGGCCTGCGCTGCTCGCTCGTTGTTTATCCTGGCCTGCTCGGCTATCTGTGCATTTTTCCGGGCCTGCTCGGCATTTGCCCTGGCCTGTTCCTCCAACCGCCGCGCCTCCTCCTGACGCAGCCTCTCTTGCCTCGCCCGCTCCGCGGCGAGATTCGCCTCGAGCTGCTGGCGCGCTATCGCTTCCTGAGCCAAGCGTGCTTGCAACGCAGCCCTCTCGGTCTCCTGTCGCGCTTTCTCCGCTTGTGCTGCCCGTTGCAGTGCGAGTCTCTCGGCCTCGCGCTGCGCCTGGGCCTGCGCCCGCTGCGCTTCAAGAGCGCGTTGCGCAGCTGCGTTGCGCTCGTTGACAGCTAAAACCTCCGCCGCAAGACGTGCAATTTCTTCCCTGTGCCGGGCTGCGACGCGCTCGAGCTCTGCGTGGGCCGCAGTGTCGGCGAGGGCTTTGCGCTGCACGCCCATCTCGGTCTGGATCTGAGTGACGACCGGCGCCATCCCGGATATGATGTAGCTGAGCACTGCGTGGGCAGAGCCAGCGGTGCGGTCATGACGCATGAAACGAGCGCCACCGTCGACGACAGTTTTGAAGAACCTGGAACGAAGCTCCTCCTCCCGCTGTCCCCCGACCGCGGGGGCGACTTGATCCCAGAAGGTGGTGAGGACAAGAACGTTCTTGAAAGTGTCCGCACCGCACAGCTTCTGGAACAGCCGCAACGTCTTGCTCTGCTGGCTGTTGAATCGCGGATCGGATATGCGCTGGACGTACACGAGCCCGGTGAGCTTCCGGTTCGCGTCATACCTTGAAATAAATTATATGGTTAATTTGAGGAAGATGAGATTTTTTCGTGAAAATGGGCTTACTCAGATAGTAAGAACTTGGCGATGTTCGTTAAGATGTCGGTATCGCTGACGCCTTGGCGCGAGTCATCGAATCCGGGCGTGTCGACGACAACGACCTTGCGGCCTGTGGCGCTGTCGGTAAAACGAATGGGGACTACGTCGGCTGTCTCGGATTCGAGGGTGTTTCCGACCGCGACGCTGGGCTTCCCAGCCAGAAGGTTGATAAACTATAAAGTCTGCAAAATCAGTAAAATCCCTCTTCGTTTTTTCTCAATTATCCACGCACAGAAGATTTTCCTGAGCCGGTAGCGCCCATTACACTGTCGTTTTTAGAGAGTTTATTCAAGACATTGGATAGATGTAAGGGGATTTAAATGGGCTCACGCTATCACAACGTCGTCCTTGCCCGAGTTGAATTAGTGACTGTGTCGAAAAACGGTATGAGGGAGAGACTCACCATGGTAAAAACCGGTGGGATGTTTTTACAAAGAGCCTCCCTCTGTCTGTTTCACGGGGAAATCCATCGCTGTGTACTTATTATATAGCGATGTGATAACTGCAATATGTTAATATAGAGACCGCGCCGCAGTCCAATTCATGAGGTGCCAAATCACACGCATGCTCCTCTCGTGCTGCCTCATTTCACTTGTGCAAGCAACGAGTGCTATCCTTGTATTTCAATCACGATTGCAACATAACAAATGAAAATTCCCGCTACCTTTAGGTAGAGGGTTTTAGGGGGGAAGTCCGATTCGTAAATTTGCTGAAATCTGGTGTTTCCGTGATATCATCCCCACGCCTTGACCGATGGGCCCTCCACGGGCCCGCTTCCGCTATTGTCCTCAAAGTCTCCCTGTTGTTTTATTAATTCCACCTGTGCGTTGCTAACTCCCTTTCAACATCGTCTACACTCCCCACACATCTCTTTCATTGCCAATTTTCTCTTGCAATCTCCTGCCCAGTTCATGTTGTAAAGTTGGTGTGAAATATCCCTTGTCATCGTAGTACATACGTGCACAAATTGGCATCGATTTTGGCATGTTTTGGCGACAGAAAGAGAGGTCATATCAAATGAAATCACGTGTACGAAACGCGTCGGCGCGTCCAAGTGGGCGTGCAATAGGCTTGAGGCGATATGGAACAGTTTTTGTGGTTGAAGGTCAACGTGAAGAGGGGATAGGCTAGTCAAAATATACAACGTTTATCAGGTGTTCATAAATAACGAATTATATTATACCTGTGCAATCTCCGGTTCATGAACATTGAAAAGTGGCCAAAAGGTGTCCGGGTCAACATTGGGCAAATGCTCCTGAGGTCTGAGAAAAAGAGAAAGACGACGGCTTCTGGAGCTCTTCCTCCTCTCGGCCATCCAACATTCCAAATCTTGATCGCCATCCACTCCGCTTGGCGCATCCACGACGGAAACAGCAATAGGCAGCTGGGTCGCCATCGCTAATTCTAGAAAGAGCCCACAGAATGGCTTGAAGAGGGCTGAGTATGTAGAGGAGCTATTCCCTTCTTTTTGGCGCTTGCTCAGGTGATGGGATTGAGGAGATCCGAGTCAACATCGGAGACGTACTTCGTATTTAGCTGGCAACGAACGCTACTTAGCCGCGGCGGCCTCTATGTAAGTTTCAATCTGCGACGAGCGAACAGCTCTCGCAAAAAATGCAAAACGCGAGGCAGTCGACCTATATCTTGCTCTAAAGGTACGAGGCGCATGTATAAGGATAAAAATAAATATATTAATCTGTAAAAGTAGGCCAAAAGTAGTACCGGTATTGCTCTTCGCTGTCACTATAACTCACCCGTGGGCAGCATACAACTGGTTCCAGTATGCGCGCTGCATGTCAGAATCCGTACTCGAGCTCGTGTGCGCGCTCCCGATCTCGATACTCGTACGGCCACTGCCATCCCCACTCTGCTGGCCATCATCAAACATGCTCGCGCCAATGTCGAAGGATTGTCTGCTCCCCTCGGTGTCATCGAGATCCGAATTACTCCAGGTCAACGACGGTAGAGATGTCGGCAGAGATATGGGCGGAGAGGCTGGTTGAGATATCGCGATATTTGCAACTTGGTCGCTCGACCACATGACGCTTCGGCAGTATAATTCATTCCAGTATGCGCGCTGCGCAACGGAGTCCATACTTGAGGCCGTGCGCTCACTCCCAATCTCGATGCGGTCGCTGCTGTCTTCACTCTGTTGGCCGTCGAACGTGCTCCCGGTGTCGCCGGGCAATCCACTCCCCTCCGCGTGGCGATCGAAATTACTGCGTGGTTCCGTTGCCAGAGATGTGGGCGGAGAGGCCGGTTGAGCCACCGCGATATCTACAACATGGCTGCCCAACCACACAGATATTAGAGAGACCGTTGCGGCATACAGTTCATCCCAGTATGCGCGGCGCGCAACGGAGTCCATACTGGAGCTCGTGTGGCTGCTCCCGATCTCAAAGCGGTCGCTTTCATAGCCACTCTGCTGGCCATCAAACGCGGTCATGTTATTGCTGGACATCCTGCTCCCCTCGGCATCGCGGTTGAGATCACTCCAGGTCAACGATGTTAAAGTTGCGGGCGGCGAGGTTGGCTCGTTTATCGCGATATCTGCAATATGGTCGCCTGACCGCACAGCAATTCGAGAGATCGCGCTGTCGTACGAGCTTGTATCGACAGGCGCCACTGTAGTGGATGTAGATAGGTGAAGCGAATTCATAGGAAGGGGCTGACTCGGTGATTGTCTCCGTATCATATGATTCTCAGAGCCCAACACTAGGCGGCAGGTCTGTTCGAAGATTATTGAGTCGTCCGACATAATCTTTATATAAATACTACTCACCCCTGCTGACATTATGGTTATCGGCCAACTATAAGTTATTTGGGAACGATTGAGTCACAAGGACGTAATCTGAGAATTATGCCACTCACGAAAAGATAAGGTCAGGTCTAACGCATTGGCGGGTAAACGCCAAAGGGATAAAGATGACTGTCAGCCCTTTCAGAAAAGTGAAAACATATGTTGAATAAATGTAGAGATCATCCAGCCATCGAAACGCTCACCGTGAAACATGAACCAAGTCCACTTTCCACCATTGAACGTTTTCATACCAGGTCCTTCGATGCTGCCGCTTTCAGGCTTAGAATATGTAAGCGCCCATATCCCGCCTTGGAGAAAGATTTTAGGAGTCCTGCAGGAGTCAGTCCGCGGTTCTACAAGGGATGGGTGCAACTCACATTGTGATAAATATAGTCCAGGGCACATTAGTCGCATTGCAGCGTCTATCGAAAACAAATGTTTTCATCGTGCTTGTCCCGAGCACTGCCGCAGTGGCATATTCAGCCATTACCAGGAGAGATAAAAAGATCAAGACTTTTTTTGAACGCATATTCAGGATGTAAGCTGGTTAGAATAATGAATAACTTTGATTTTACCCGAAGAGCGAATAGGCATACCTCGCTGCATAAGATTGTAGTTTCCGATTACATTTATGGCGTATGCGGCGAAGGCCATAAGTGTGAATCGTTGCCTACAAATCTCAAAGGGCACAGGCGTTCTGGATCCTTCAATACCTGACTGGAACGAGCCTATAACGATGAAACTGAATACAAAGGAAGATAAATAGCGGTAAGTTGAACTCAGGCTATTATTTTCTTAAATCGATGGGGCTTGTACTCACACCTGGAAGATGATACTGAGATACCGCGATAAAAGATACGTCAATTTTGGCTGGCCAATACGTAGCCTAGATATTGAAAGCTGGTGTCAGTTAGGGCGTAAGATATCCAGCACCAGTTACCCACGTCCAGATGTAGCGGGCTTCGCCAGATAGCGTGCCGGCATAGTCCAACACAATGCAGATGAGAGCAGCCACTGGGGTCGCAGTCAATACCCAGATTTACATGAACACCTAGGCGCAAATGCGAGAACAGAAAGATAGGTACGCACAACATGAGTAGTTTACGCCTGCGGCTATAGTATCCAATGCAGCGTGCATAGCCTGAGCGTGGTTGCCTGGGGGCAACATATGCGAGGGGATAGTCATGTTTTCGATCGAGAGGGCGCTGGTGCACCGGCGTTCGTTGAGGGGCCTTTATAACTATACAAATTGGTCAGGGTTGACATAGTCACGGAAGCTCACGGAGAGCGGAAGCATTGCAAAGTTCGTCCAACCTTAAGTTTAAATTCTCCGCCACGCTAGCTCTCGCAATTTGCCGAGTCAGATCAGGCACTAGTGGCATAAGCGCCCATTTCGTGAGTCAAATATTCTTGGCCCCTCTTTTCTTGCCCTCCCCGTCATGTAGTAGAAAAACTGATTCGCGTCTTGTGGTAAAAGTTGAGGAATCGATATTTTTAGCACCCGGAACATAAAGAATGGGGCAAAATATTCTTGTACAGTGCCCTTGGGGCCGCTGACGAGGCCTAGTTTCTTAGAAACAGTTGGGCCTGTAACATGGTTCTCATTATGCGACGGAACATTATAACTGGATATTCCACACATAACATATTTATAAGTATAAAGTCGACATGACCCCAAACGCGATCACAACCGTACCATAAGTACCCCGCACTTGAGATTCATTTGAGTAAAGTCTAATTTGTGTCCGAGCTGACCCACGAGTCGCTCACACCCACCAACTCGTTCCAGTAAGCGCGGAGCGCTATAGAATCCATGCTCGAACTAGTGTGCGCGCTACCTATTTCGATGCCGTCGGTGCCGTTGCTCAGGCCATCAGGCCCGTCATCGTCGTGATTGGGATTCTCACTCTGGATCGTCGCTTTCATTTCCAGTAATATTTATAAACTGATTATTAGCATGGCGTTGCCGATACGAGCGCACTAGAAGGGGCGGGTGGGCAGATAAAGTTCAAACCCACCCCGACCCACCCTGATGGACATGATGGTTGTCGGCCACCTGTAATAATGCAGGGTGAGCGGGACAAATTTCAGGCAAGATTTGGACAAGATAGTGTAACTTACGAATAAATCATTAATGCGATGCAACATACGCGTGTTCTCATGTGTTTTACAATCGACTAGAATTGTCAAAGAATTGTGACGCAGAAGCGTTAGGCAGGAGGCCTTCTCGGTAGCCTATTTTTAGGACTGATTTGTCGATGGCGACGTGTTCTTTGGGATGCACCCGTTCCTGGGCTATGTATATTGTTGAAGACGGTCGAATTAAATTCGACCAAAGTCCAATAGGTCACATGATACGTCTACTCCTGACATGTGACCTGACACTCACGTCGTTGTCTTGCCAGTGAAATTTCAATTTCAATTTTCTACTGATTCTCGAATCTCAACTGACTCTTGCGGTTTGCTGGCAAGTCTTCATTGGCAATTCTTCACCTTCCGATGAAAACAGGCACGATTTCACCGACATACCAATCACGACTGACTTATACCACCGAAAAAATCATACATGTATGACTCACACATATCGGCGAGGTATGGAAGTGAAGAATTCAAGAAACGGCGCCAGGACGGATGCGGCGCGCAGGGATGCCCTCGCTGGGCCACAGGCGTACGTCCCGGAATTCGCGGCAAGTGAACCAGTGGTGGAGCGTCGGTAGTTGGTCGGTGGGCTCTGCCACCAAACATGGGACGCGTGCATCGCATTGTATCACCCGTCTTTGTATCTTGTTCCCTGGAACCGCCTCCCGACGCCCTAACCAGAAGCGACGCGCAAATGTTCTATAGAGATCGAGCGTCCCATTAGGAGGGCCGCGCGAGGTCAAACAAGCCGCTGACAACATTCTGAACGACAGGTTCGGGCGCGAGTGCCTGTACGCCGCCGTCAGCCGGTGTAAGAACCTGCCAGCGCCGATGATCGTCGTAGAAATTGATCTAGAGATATCTGGCATTTCCTTATGTGTTCCTAGAGTAGGTGAGTCAAGACTGGGACAGCTCGAAATATACGCGAACAAAGTATTTTTCCTGATTGGCATGCTGATTATTCTACTATATAGTAAGATGACTTTTCCGCTCACAAAATTTACCCGTCGACCTTTAGCACACAATGCAGAAACCACCCGAACTCTTGTGACGCTGCTGTTGCTGCTGACGCAGCCTTTCCTCTTGCTCTTGAAGGCGCTTTTCCGAGTTTCTAAGCCTCTCTTCCAATCGGCCATATTCCTCTTTTAATTGACTGGAATTGGTCTGCTCTGCCAACATCCGCTTCTGGTCTTGACGCAACGTCTCATGGTTCTCTCTTGCAGCCGCAAGATCCGCCTCTAGCGTCCGGCGAGCGCTGCTTTCTCTTTCCATGCTTTCCCTAAGCGCTGCGCTCTCGGCCTGCCATTTCGCCGACTGTGCCTCAAATCCTGACTTGAGCTCCGCCTTTTCCGCCTCCCAGCGCGCTAACTGTTGCTGGAGCTCTGCTTTCTCCTCCTCTAGTTCACGCCGTGCGGCGGCGTTGCTCTCCTTGACCGTGTCAATCTCCGCCTTGAGACTCGAGACCTCTTCCCTGTGCTTCGCGATAATGCGCTCAATTTCTTCCTGCTGCACCATACCGGCTGCTGTTTCGGCGAGAGTTCTTCCCTCCACGCCCATCTCGATCTGGATCTGGGTAACCACCGGTGCCAACTCGGCGAAGACGTAGCTCAGCACAGCGCGGGCGGATGCCGCGGTGCGGTCGTGGCGCATGAAGCGGGCGCCACCGTCGACGACACCTTTGAAGAATTTAGACTGCATCTGCCTCTCCCGGTCCTCTCCGATCTCAAGCCCGACTTGGTCCCAGAATGTGGTCAGAACTATGACGTTCTTGAGCGTGTTCGTGCCACACAGCTTCTCAAACATCCGTAGATTCTTGCGCTGTTGGCCGCTGAATCGGGGGTCCGAAATACGCTGAACGTAGATGAGACCTGTGAGTTTCCGGTCCGCATTATATCTTGAAAGATACGATCAGCTCGGAGCGAAAGACGTGCCTCCTTGAGGTGCACTCACGCAATGAGAAGATATTTGGCGATCTCCGTCAGGATATCCGTGTCAGTGACACCTTGGCGCGAGTCATCGAATCCAGGTGTGTCGACGACGGTCACGTTGCGACCGGTAACACTGTCGGTGAAGCAAATGGGAAAGACCTCCGCGGTTTCAGACTCGAGGGTGCTGCCGATGGCGACGCTGTTCTGGCCAGTGAGAAGGTTAATAAACTATAACAGACGAAGATGTTGGTAAACATGTTCTTGGAAAGCTTGCTGTGATATTCGACGCACAGATGATTTTCCTGAGCCGGTGGCGCCCATCACACTATCATCAGCCCGGGAATCGATTGAGTAACGGTGGACACAGGGTGGGCGATAGGTGCGCTCACGCTATCACGACGTCTTCCTGTTATTGGGAGTAGCTGTTAGTCCAGTGATTGAATAACTTAAATTTTCCATAGGCGTACCATGGTAGAAAGTACTGTGCGCTCAATTTTCCAGAAAGGCGGGGTTTGGTGTTATAATATTCAGAGGCGACTATCGTTATGCAATATGTGATTTCGGAGAAGAATCAAATATACTGACTCGGATGGCAAGTCTGTTTATATGGCCATATATTTTAGTCACAATCGCAACGTGTTGCGATGCTAGTCCTGTCCCACCCGTTTCCGATAAAGCACACCTGAAGCACACACATGTTCTTGTCGTGTTCGCCTCAATTTGGGGGGGAAGCGCTACTTATCCTCATAGATCGTTTATCATATTTCCGTATCTCGGTTCCCAGGCGAACTCAATCTGAAGGCGAGGATCCAGCGTTTATTTCATGTTGCCAACTATAGTGACATCGATGGAATTCAATTGGAGGCGTGAAGAGTAATTCATAATAACCCCATACTAAGCCTCGGGTGGGCCAGTTATACGAAGACCTATCTCGAGCTGACATTCATCAGTGCTCCAATGAAAATGAGCACCGAACGCATGGCATAGTTATCACCAATTTCCTCTAAGCTATATTCGACATGGAGGCGTTTTGTGGGTTGTGGGTTGGGTCATCTACGATGTCACCGGTCACCTTCTCTGGCTCTTCAAATGGCGATGTCACTGTGTTCTTCGTGCTAGGTTAATTCTGAAATTAATACAAAATTTGTGGGGCCCGGTCTTTAATTTTTATGATCCCAGTGTGCGCGCAGCGCCAGCGGTGCGATTCAACAATGGAGCAGCAAAAAAAACGTAGCGTTAGACAGTCCCCTCTGGTGACTGTGTCCAATTGCATCAATTATACAAAATGAAATTTGCTTGAACTTTTAATATTTTACGGTGTGGTTCAACGAGTGCAGCGATCGTGTATCTACATGTCACCTACTCTACTTCAAGTGCCAGCCCTTTCTTCTTAGAAAACATTCGTCAACCTCTAGCACACAACGCAGCCACCGCCTGAATCCGAATGCGCGTTTCTTCGACGCCGCTCTTCCTCTTGACGCTGCTCTTCCTCTCGCTGGCGCTCCCACTCGGCATTTAACCTGGCTTGCTCTGCCATCTGGGCGTTTATGCGGGCCTGCTCGGCATTTGCCCTGGCCTGTTCCTCCAAGCGTCGCGCCTCCTCCTGACGCAACCACTCTTGGTGCGCCCGCTCTGCCGCAAGTCTCGCCTCGAGCTGCTGGCGCGCTATCGATTCCTGCTCCAAGCGTGCTTGAAGTGCAACCTTCTCGGCCTCCTGTCGCGCTTGCTCCGCCTGGAGTGCCTGCTGCATCGCGAGTCTCTCGGCTTCGCGCTGAGCTTGCTGCGCCTGGACTTGCGCCCTGTGCTCTTCCAGCGCGCGCTGCGCAGCCGCGTTTCGCTCATTGACAGCTGCGACCTCAGCCGCGAGACGTGCGACCTCCTCTCTGTGCTGGGCGGCGACGCGCTCGAGCTCTGCGTGCGCCGCAGTGTCGGAAAGCGATTTGTGTTCTACGCCCATCTCGGTCTGGATTTGAGTGACCACCGGCGACATCTCGGAGATAATATAGCTGAGTACTGTGTGGGCGGAGCCAGCGGTACGGTCATGGCGCATGAAGCGGGCGCCGTCGTCAACAATGGTTTTGAAGAAATTGGACCGCAGCTCCTCCTCTCGCTCTCCGCCGACTTCCGGGGAGACCTGGTCCCAATAGGTGGTCAGGACCACGACGTTTTTGAAAGTTTCCGCTCCGCAAAGTTTCTGGAACAACCGCAACGTCTTGCTTTGTTGGCCGCTGAACCGCGGGTCGGAGATGCGCTGGACGTACACGAGCCCGGTGAGCTTCCGGTTCGCGTCATACCTTAAATTAAAATATATGATTAGTTTGCGGTATATTATTTTTCCCCTGAAGATAGGCTTACTCGGACAGTAGGAACTTGGCGATTTTCGTCAGGATATCCGTGTCGGTGACACCCTGCCGCGAGTCATCGAATCCGGGCGTGTCGACGACTACCACGTTGCGGGCTGAGGCACTGTCGGTGAAATGAATGGGTACAACCTCCCCAGTCTCGGAGTCGAGACTGTTGCCGACCGCGACACTGGGCTGCCCAGTGAGGAGGTTGACCAACTGAAGCGTATGAAAATATTAGTGAAATCGCTCTTACAAACATTTCCTCGATGATCGACATACTGAAGATTTTCCTGAGCCTGTTGCTCCCATAACACTGTCAATTTCCCGGGAGTCTGTTGAGAAAATTATGCAGTTGCAATAGAGGGTAGCTGGGGCTCACGCTATCACAACGTCCTTGAAAAGGTAGAGTTATTATTCTCGTCATCATATATGTAGAATTGGGAGAAATACCATAGCAGAAATTTAAGAGCTGATCTTCGCAAAAGCAACAGGACTCTACGTTACAGGGAACTCAAACGTTGAATCGAAAAAAATTGAAAAGGCTTATATACTGATATATCAGCACACAAATGTTCATCTCGTGTTTCTCCGCCAGTGCTTTGGGCGAATATCAAGTCATGGCCTAGTATGCCGATCGCAATGTGCTATTCTACCAGATGTGCTAGAATCGTTCACGCGGTGAAGCATTTATTGGCACATGTTCTTCTCGTTTTTTTGCTCAAATTCAGAAAATTGATGGCTTTTCTTATCGCCTCATTTCATTTGAGCAGGGAGCTTGTTATTCTTGTACATCAATTACGATCGAATTATGCCGTATTCACAGCTGGCCGCAGTGTGTATAAAGCGTTTATGTGATAAAGCGGCATATACACGTTCAGCCTACGGTTTTCCCGTTTGAATGAAAAGGTAGTGTCGAAGCATATCTGCAGTACTTACAGGCGAGAAGTCTCTCGACGACCCCTCATGTAACGGGGAACAACAATAAATGAATGTATTTATATAAGGCACACAAACGGACCGCTATAGTTGGACACTCCACCCGCTGATCTTTAGCACACAATGCAAGAATCGCCCGAGGCTATTCGAAGCTGCTCTTCCTCTCGCGAGCGTATTTTTTTGCCTGCCACTGGCGCCTTGATCCTGCCATGGTCTGCCATTGCAAAAATTTCCGGCTCGGTATCTCTTCTACAGCATTCCAGTTCCTCCAGCCGCCGCGCCTCCTCCTGACGCAACCTCTCCTGGTTCGTCCGATCCGCCGCAAGTTCCGCCTCTAGCTGCCGACGCAATTCCTGCTCCGTGCGTGCTTCCAGCGCGACTCTCTCGGCCTCAGACTTCATGTCCTCGAAAAGATGGGAGTTAGTACTCTCATTGTCGCATACGTAAAATATAGCGAAATTAAAGCGAAATACCATAAAAAAACTGTAGAGTGGATCTTTGTACAAGTAAAGAGGTAGCAAGAGACTCTTTTTGAAGAAGGTACTCGTGCGGTAAATCGATTGACAAGCGGTGAACAAGGTTTATATCAATCACCATTTTACTATACTAATGGGCGTGCCGCAGTTTCCATGCGGCGCTCAAGCACACGAATGTTCTTCTCGTGTTTCGCCGCTGGTGCTTTGGGCGATTATCAAGTCGTGGCCTAGTATACTAGGGACGATCGCAGGTACTAGATGTGCTAGAATCCTTCACGCAGTAGACCACTGGCACACATGTTCGTCTCTTTTTTGTCCCAATTTAGCTTATAGCTTTCCCCGTCGCATCAAATCATTGGAGCAAGGTACTTAGTATTCTTGTATACCATCAGTCACGATTCTAATACGTCGTACTTAATACTTGTTCACATCTGTGTATGAATTATTTATGCGACGAAGCATACACTGCCCAAGATTTGCCCAGTTCTGGAAGTGTGATGCAGAAGCCTAAACGAAGTAAGTACAGGCAAATATGACTTTACCATTGCCGATGATTGACACGACCCCTCGTGTTCTTCGTAGTCATCTACATGCATTCGCCACGCTCTGTATTCGATGTGATAGGTCGACATCTCTTCCGCACCGTTTATCCCAGTGCATTGAGTTATAGTACATTCCGTTGGTGTAGAGAGCAGGGGTAAGATGTAGTCACGTATGTATGTATGTAAGTAGACGGGTATAGGATAGGTGTGCATAGAACGACAGAAAGAAAGAAAGAAAAACAACAAAAACGGTAGAAAAGCGATCCGTACGTGCGCATTCTCAATAAACATCGACACAATCAACATCAACATGGACAACTCGGTCTTGGGGCATCACACACCACAAACCAGCCTGCATCGCACGGCATGAAGCGACCGTCTTCACGGGCGAGAGATGAGCGCTGACCGTTTGAACCTCCTCCGCCTACGCCTCGAACACCCGCCGCTCCTCAACGACCCTTGCAACCCACGCAAACAGCACGCCTTCAAGCATATCATCCCACCGCGCGCTCTCGTCTTTTCGCGCGATAGCGCCTGCATCGAACACGATCGGCGGGGCGCGGTCTGCGCGGGACAAGCCGAGTTGGTGCTGCGTTTGAGATAGAGGTTGAGATTGGGGCAGAGCTAGGGGCTGAGCGAGCGCTTGCGGCTGGTGGAACCGTCCGCCAGGCCCAGGCGACGGCAACGGCGTGCCCGCGGGCGTCCCGCCGGGCGTCTGTGTCCGCGGGCGCGAAGGCGTGGACGGTGCGGTTGGGGCCGCACCGGCGTTCGCCATGAGCGCCGCGAGGGGCTGGCGCGCAGCGGCCGCTGAAGGCGCTGGGGGCAGCTGGATGGGGAGCATGTAGCGGAGCTTGAGCGCTCTGTTGAGGGAGGTGCATCAGTGGCTGATAGGAGGATTAAGAAAAAGAAGAAAAGAGGATACGCACCCTGCCCAAAGACGCAGATTGTCCGTGCGCCTGAACGTCCACGTCTTCGCCGTCGCCGCATCTGCTTGTGGCGGCGTCGGTGTATGTGGGCGCGAGTCGGATGAGTTGACACTATTACTTGAACTAGAAGGCGAAGCAGCAGCAGCAGCAGCCGCGGTGCTCTCCAGCGCAATAACATCATGCACGCCATCCCAGCTGACGAACCCCCACGGCCGCCTCGACTTCCTCACACACGCGTTGTACGCGATGCACAGCAGCTGCCCAGACGACAAGCTTGCGAGGAACGCGCCACGCGGCGCAGGAGGCGCTAGATGGGTGCGAAGATGCGGCGGGAGGAAGTGCGCGATGAGTGCGTGTGCGCGGCCTGTAGAGTTATAAGCGCGTCGTTAGTTGTTTCTCAGCGCTCTGAGTATGGAACGAGAAAAGACGCGCACCAATCTCATCACCCACGAACAGCTCGCGCTTCGCCCAGTAAGGTAGGTCCTCGTCGTCGAGCGTCTCCTCCTCCTGCGCATGCACCCACGCGTCCGCTCCCTCACCCACATCCTCCTCGCGGATCGCGTACATGTCCTCCGGCTCATCCGACAGGCTCATGCCCCTCAGCACAGGCGCCGACACACGCCGGTTCGACGCGGACGTCGGTACAGGTGGCACAGGCGGCTCGGCAGCCTCCACCGTGCCTGCACGCCGATTCCGCGCCGCGCGTGCGCGCGATGTTGCGCGGCCCTCACGTTTCCGCTTCACGCGCTCCCACCCCCTCTCCCGGCCCTCTCCCGCCGCCACGCCACCAAACAGCACCTCGTCAACCAGATCGAGCCAAGCGCCCACCACGCGTCTCTCTTCCGCCAGTTCGGCTAGTCCCACATCCGCGCGGTACAGCCATCCGCCTTCCGCGCCCGGTCCAGCACCGCGCAAGCGAGCCTCCCACAGCTCGCGGCGCGCGCCGGCTAGGGCACGCGCATCGTCGTCTTCGTCCGGCCCAAACCCATCCTCCTCCTCCTCCCAGACAGGGATAGACTCGGGTCGTCCGTGCACCTGCACCAGTGCGAACGCGAGCTCGCTAGTGCCCCCGAGGCCGAGGCTGCTCGACGAGCGCTCAAGCACGAGTGTATGAGGTGGCGACGGCGCACGGAGGCCCTGCGCGTCTGCGGGTAGGGAAGACGCGCCATCCTCGGAAGGGTGCCGCATGGCCTCTTCAAGCCGACGCAACATGCCAAGTACGTCGAGTGCGCTGCGCCGGATGAGTACGAGCGGATCCGCCACGCTCTTGCCTGCGCCCGGCCCTGCCTCACCCGCAACCACGCCAGCGCCCGCTCCGACTGCTGTAGAGATAGCTGCCCTAGATCCCAGCGGACGTACAGCCGCTAACGCGCTCGTACCCGATGTAACGGTTCCCGTGCGGAACTGCGCACGCAGGGAGCCCGCCGACTCGTCGGGCAGCGCCAGAAGGTAGTTACGCGTGGAGCGGATCGCGCGAGTCGTTGTTTGGAGAACCCCTAGAATATCTACGTGCTCCGTGTCTCCCCCGTGCGCTTGTGCGGCTGTGGGTGAAGCAGAAGTCGAGGGAGGAGTGAACGACGCAGATCCCAAATTGTAAGGCGGCAACGCCCACACCCGTGCCACGCCCCCCACATCCTCGATCACGCCCGGCAGCAGGCTCTCGGGGTCCACCTCCACGCTCTTCACGTGCGGCGAGAAAAGCGCCGGCGGCGGTGCGGGCACTGCGGGTGAGGGGGGGAGGGCGAAGTCATATGTGTCGGCCGAGAAGGCGGAGTCTACAGAAAAGGCGGGGTCGGATGGTACTGCGGAATTGGCGAGGGCGGAAAAGGAGAGGGATAGTGGCGGGAGGGACGGGGTGTTGGATGTAGTATTGGAGCTGCCAGAGGAAGAGGAGTGGGTGAAAGAGGAGAGCGCGAGCGGTGCTAGTGCTGGTGTCGATAAAGGCGTGGTGCTCGACGATGACGATGACGATATCGAGCGCGGGATAGGCGGAAGAGCGCGCGCGCCGCCGATGGCGGGAACGAGGCTCGGGTGCTTGTCCAGCGGGCTGTGCATAAACAAACGGTCAGTTCATCTCATATGTACCGCGAACGCGGGCACGCCTCGCTCCCTGGTGCCACCGCATGGACGGTGTGCCATGGGCGTGACGACAAAGTAGAGGTACAGGCGCAAGCGCGGTGAAAGGCGCAAAAACCCAAACAAAAAAAACTCACGTCGTCTTGTTAACAAGCCCAGTCTTCGTGAAGTAGTGCTGCAGGTGCTCGATACTGCCCAGCGCGAGGACACTCTCGCGCTTCGCCGCGCTGCGCGCGAACGGGTTCGTGTGCCGCGGGCGCTCGGGCGTCGCACGCGTGTGCGGGTAGAACGCGGTTTGTCGGCGAGTCTTCTTCGTAGCGTGTGTTTGTGCTCCCGTCGTTCCTTCCGGTGCTCCATTTGCGCCTGCGATCGCCCCACCAGGCGGAGAAGGGTAGGTGCCACCAGGCAGCGAAGGCGAGGAGGGCACAGAGAAGTCGACAAGGCCACTACTTGTACCCGTCGACTCGGGCGTCAATACGAGAGGCGAGTCGGATGAATCGGAGGCCATCGTGCGTGGTGCTATGCAGTGGGAGGAGTCAGGACGGGCAATGAGATGATGCAGGCTGATGCAGCGAAGGAGCTAATTTCTAACTCGCCTGATCGTGGGAAGGGTAAACGTTGCATGCTATTTTATTTTATTTTTATCGCGATCATCTGAGAGTGACTGCGAGTGCTTACAAGACAGGATGATGCATAATTTGAGCGCATGAACACGTACTGATTATTAGTATAGAATGGGCTCACCGGAAACATAAATCATGCGTATATGCGCTCTAGAAAACACAGCTGAGAGTTAAACCTAAAATAGTGAGTGCATATATGGACTTACGCAGCTTATACATAGGCATTCAGCTACGCTTGCGTTAAGCAGGCAGTCTCCATGTATGCACTGTAAAGTCATGATTTTGAGCTGAAATACGATATTACGATCCTAATGCTTACCCGGAGGCGACAATTTTAATTGAACCATCTGCCGGATGCTGGAAGTCAGAGTCAGAAACCTCACATCAGTTTAGGTCGTAGGCGTAATAAGAAACTTACAAGCGTGTAGGAGGGTTATCTCCGGCATCCAGCGAAGGCCACATACTCCCGGCCCATCAGAGAGCTATTAGGCTTCCGAAATAGGGTTGAGAAGATTGTAGGTCCAGTGAGGCACCGGACAAGAGAAAATAGAGGGGCATAGGGATAAAGAGGCCCGAATCGGAACAACGGAAAGCGTCGGAAAGTATGAGTTCAAGGAAGATGGTGGTGTCAGTCAAGAAGGGACGCGGCCCATTTCTATTACTTGGCAGGACTTGCGAGTCAGCGCCGGGGGCCTTTGCCGTTACCCGCGCACTGTCACACCTGGC